>CATIWJ010280541.1:0-11720 GCA_949640765.1 Croton laevigatus | reverse complement strand
ACAACCGTTCCCTTTGTTTCCGCTCCAATAATAACTTACGCCTCACTGCAACGTAATCATATTTAGCCAAATGGGTCCCACAATTTATTAACACGTGTTGATACCTCCAAATGAATTATGGGCATTGAAATGGATCAAATTCCTGGGGCACTTGGCAATCTTATGAGAGATTGAAGTGGGCCTGCGAGGCCACATCACATAATAGGATTAAAAGATAACTTTTAGGGATAGTGGGCTCCAACTGTACCTACAAGAAGCCCATTTAAAAGGTTCGGTCAGTTCCCCATCTCATCACTTCCAAATTCCAGATCGTATTTTCTTTTATAACAATTTTTAATGTGGGGTGTACTAATATATTTTCCAGGTAAGAAAAATGAAAGTTTTTCTTTTTTTTTTTAAAAAAAATACCTTTTAATATTAATACCTATTTTGGATGTACTGTTTATATGAATTTAATATTATTAAATTTACTTTTTATTTTTAAAAAATCTTTTAAATAATATCTATATTTAATGATATATTTTAATTTGATATATATTAAATTATAACTATAACAAATAAAAAAAATAAAATAAAATAAATAATATTATATTAAAAATAAAAATTTTAAATTAAGTGTTAATATATAAATTTTCACCTTTATTTTTTCTAATATTTTTTATTTTACTAAATACATAAATTAATAAAAAATATGGCAGCTGCCCTCCATTCTTGAAACCTCCAACTTGTCATTTTCTTAACAAGCTCACCAGGTGTACAACTTGCGTGGAGCTTGGTGGGTCCCACTTTACATGTGGGTCCTTGTACATTTTACATTTGTGAGGTTTCTTAATTGCAAGATTTTATTACTTGGAAAAATAAGTGGCGCACCTTATTGCCGAGCCATAAAATTCCAAGTTAAGCAACAAACAAGTACAAGTACTATACATTGCATACTTTTCAAGGATTCTTCCAAAAATCTTAAAATTATTCACAGTAAATAAATAAATAAATAAATAAATATATATATATATATATATATATATATATATAGCGGGGGTTGGTAAAAACATGTAGTGGTAGCAGGTTGAAGCCCCACTTCATGCAACAAAAATTTTTGTTCCTTTTAATGAGTAAATTTAGGGTGAGTGTGTAAAAAAAAAAAAAAAAAATCAACCTATTTGATATTTTTAGCTAGACTATACTCCCTTTATCCCACTTTACTAACACATTTTATTTCTAAAATTTACTTTGAGATAATTAGTAAAATGGTTTGATAAAAAAAACTAAATTAGTATTTTGACTTTCAAAATAAAAAAAAATATATAACAAACCTAATAATGTCTATAAATTTTTGTAAAATTCAAAACTACCCTTTATTAATTTTTTTAAAAAAAATTGGAAAAAAAATATTATACATAATAGTCATTTTAACATATATTGACAGATATTGATCTCACAAAATAGTTATATGGACATATATTGAATGCACAAAATGGTCATATTGACATATATTGATTGTTATTGAAATTTATTAAATTTTTTTATATTGACAATTCTGGTGGAATCATTGTTATCAATATATATGTCAATATGACCATTTTGTCAATATTTGTCGATAAATGTCAGTCAAGATGACTATTTTGTGCAATTCTTTTTTTTTCTTAGATTTTTTTTATGTTTTTAATTTTTATTTTTAAATCATAATAATAATTGTATAAAAAGGGCAAAAATGGTAAAAGAGCAAAAAAGTGCTATTTTACTAATTATTAAACTTATGTGCAATTTTTTTTTTTTTAAAATGAAATGTGAAAAGTGTGTTATTTTGTGCAATTTCTCATTTGCATATGCTAAAAAATTACATTATTAAATTGTGAACTTTTCAAATTAAATTTTTTTTATTTAGATTTATTTTCAATTGATAATAAATCAGTCTTATATTCTTACATTCAGAATATCTATTTTATCCAATAATCGTGCACTGTATTTGAATATACTTTTTTATTTGAAAATGAAATGTATAAATAGCAAATAAACATTGAATTACGTATTCAAATCAGAAGTTTTAAAAGTTTTGAAGTGAAATTGAAAAATTTATGTCCTGAATTTGTAGTCACACATGAAATTTTTTATTTTTTATTATTCACATGTGATTGCCTTTAATCTAGGTATAGTCTATTTTTAATTTGAGATTTAAATGTAATTTGTGCAAAATTAAAATTGGATTTGGATTTAAATAATGTAAATTGCAAAATTCAAGGTTAATTGACAGAAAATTTTCTATATTTGATTTGACAAATGGAAAATAGTAATGCACCCTCCGTTCGTTTGTGCCACACGCACCTTTATCTATTAGATGGAGGATACTCGTATATGTAAAACAGATAGTATGAGGGTTTAAAAGTGCGGCTTTTTTTTTTTTATTCAATGTGTTATCGAATAAAACTGTGGTAATACATGGGCCACTAAATGTTATTGGCCTCTTTTTTACCTCATTAGTACATGGGACAAGGTGAATATCAAACTCTTAAGTCTGATAAAAAGACATCTACTACTCTAGCCATCTCTTGTTCTTCATGATTTTTGGGAAATTCTATTCAAGAATTATTCCATTAGACCAAATCAATAGGATAGACATTACGGTCTTTCATTAGAACAAATAATATTAGAATATAAAAATGGAAAAAATATTATTAACTTGATCTATAAGTGATTTCATGAACCTACTTAGACAAATATTTACCATGGCTGTGGTTTTTAACTTGGTAATTGGTAGGATCGGCAACAACGAGGAGAGTAGTATAGGGGGTAAGCCAAAGGAAGTGGTGTTCTCCTTAGTCTTGACCAAGGAGACTATATTTTTTTTAACTAACTAAAGAGACAACCAACAGGAGTTGACTCAAGTAGTAAGCAACTTGACGCTGCTTAAGCAAAGTCTCGAGTTTGACACCTTGTGAATGCAAAAAATCTTTGTTGGAAGGTTCACCCACCATAGCCAGATGTATGACCCGGGTCGACCAATGAATTAAGTCTGGGCGAAGTCCTGGATACCGTGGCAGGCAACCAAAAAAAAAAGACTAGATTGTTTGTCTTTACACGAACCTCTAATTATTTTTTATTAAATTTAAAATTTACTTAAATTTAGTTTCAGTAAATTTTGTATAAAATTAATATATTAATGCATTTCCAATAATAGGTAATGTGTTCAGCAAATGAAAGTTATTTTCACTTACAATGTACCATTTTTATAAAATTTATATTAAACTTTCAATAAGAGTTATTTGAAAGTTATTTTCACTTACAATGTACCATTTTTATAAAATTTATATTCAAATTTCAATAAGAGTTATTTGAATATTATTGGTCCATATTTTATAGAAGTTTGTTTGAGCTCGAGCTCTATTCAAACTCTATTCATTTGCATTTAAGAATGTTAGAGTTGAGCTCGTGAGCTACTTTAGTTTGAAACGTTGCTAGTGAGCTCGTTTGAAACTCGACTTGTGAGCTTGTTAGGGTCTTAGGGTTTAGTTATACGACATCGCGTTACATTCATAAGTAAAAATATTTTATAGTTTATGAATTTATTCGGAAATACTACAAATCAATCAGTTCGCAAGCTTATATAAAAGAGGCTCGTAAACAAATTCGCCAACACTATAAATAAGTTAATTTTGGAGTTTATTTGGAAAGAGGTTCATGAACATATTCTAAAACACTAGAATGAGTCTATTTGTGAATGAGTTCGCGAGCTCATTAACAGAGTTCAAGCTCAGTTTGTACATTAAATGAGTTCAAATCATAAACTCAAACTTGACTGTTTTAGCTAAATAAATGAATTCGAACGAGCTTTCTACAAGCTGAGCTCTAATATATTCGCGAGCGCATTGGTAAATTAACAACCCTAGTTAAAGATATTCTGCATGTAAGAAAGAATTTCAAGAAGAAATGTAAGCATTGTTTTTCATGGTTAATTTTGGACTTGAAAACTGTTTTTTTTAACACTCTCTAAAAAATTCAAGTGTCGAATGAGTAAAGGTTATATATAAAAAAAAGAGATTAAATTGAATTTACCAAGTAAAATATGTTACAATGCGGTTTTAGTTCTAATTTCTTGTTAAGAACTATATTGAGACTGTACTAATCTAGAACCGAAGAAGAAGAATTGGGACAAAAAATGCATTTTAGTATCATTTATACTTATATTTTAGTTATGTAGCATAATTATTTTTAATTGTAAGCAATAAGCTTGATTTTTCACATTATATTTTGCTAATATCAAACAATATATCATTTATTATTTATTTACGAGGTATTCCTAATTTATTTAAATTATGTTAAAAAATTAGTATATAAGTATTTATTATTTAATCAATTTTTATTTAATATTTTAAATAATGGTAATTAATAATAATAATAACACAATGATAATAGTAATAAAAATGAAAACATTCCATAGTATTAGTATAGATCATATTAGGAAAAAGGTGTTCATCTAAAAGTGTATTATAGGTTATAAGATAATTTTTTTTCAATGTTACTGGTGGGTTATTGTTAGCAAGGCTTGACCCTACAGGTTATAAGATAATGTTGAACATGTAGAAAATGGTATTACTATTTTTCATTTCATTAATACTTTAACTAGAAGTAATTAATAATAATAAAAGAAATTATAATAAACTAGTCGTTTACCTGTGCGACGTAGGGTTAATGTAATGTTGTATTAATTTTTTTATTCAAAATATATGAAAAATTAACAAATTTAATTATAATTTATATATATTGTGCCTTGTTTGTAAACGGGGCGAATTAGGTTGCCATTCTTTAATGCAGACAACACCATTCATGTGTGATTTGATGTTTCAAATTGTTATCTTATTATTTACAAATGGTTAGAATTTATATGTTTATTTTTTCTTTTAATTTTATTTGTGATATTTTAAATTATTAATCTTAACCACATAATAATTTGATTATTTTAAATTTTTTTGATTAATTCTTTAATCAATTATTTTTCTAATATATTATAGTTTATTTTTAATTGAACGAAAAGAGATAAAAAATATATATCACATAATTTTATAAATAATAGATATAATAAATTTGCTATCAAGTATAAATTATTGAAGAAAATAAATTTTTTTTTTTTTTACTAATTCAAATAAGATTAATTGATATTATGCTATTAATTTTTTTTTTCCACACTATTGTACAATAATTAAATTTCCTATATTAATTGATACATGTAAGAAAATGAAAAGTTTTTATGAATTAAATAGATTTATTTTATTAAAAAAAATTAAAAAACACATAAAATGTCACATGAGTTATTGTTTTCTTACATTGGAATTATATAAGTTATTAATATAATAAAATTTTTATAACACTATTCTTTTTTAGAATATTATTAGAATATCATAAGTTGAATATTTTAATATTAATTTGATAAGTTATTTTATTATAATAAAAACTTTTGAAAATGAACATTTTTTTAATATTGATAAATTAAATTGATTATAAATTCATTATTAATAATTGTTGAAAATAAGAATTATTAAAAAAATGAATATTTTGGTTATTATTTTGATAAAAATATTAGTAAAAAGAATGATCGTGAAATATTAAAATTGTTTTAATATGTGGAATCAATTTATTATAAACTATTAATTAATAAATTATAAAACTAATTATTTATAGTGATAAAAATATTATTAATAGTTTACATTAAAATGTAATCATTTTAAGATAATTATTTTAAATGCTTCACATTTATCATGTATAATTAATAAAGTATGAAGGAATCAAAATCGGAACTGCTATCAAAAGTATCAGTATCAAAATTGAAATTAAAAAATTTACTATATAACTGTGGTTTCGATTTTTGTCGTACTGAACCAGAACCCCACACCTCTAATTATATTTTAATTAAAATTGACTAAACATTAGATAAGCAATATTATTTTTGACAAAATTAGAGTTTTTTTTTTATCAAAAACCATTCTGAACCGGAACCCACACCGCTAATTATGTTTTAGTTAAAATTGACTAAACATTAGATAAATAATAGTATTTTTTTTCCACAAAATTAGATAACTAATACTTATTCTAATGGGAAAGTTAACAACCATGGCGGCCAATTTAATGACTCAATATCTATCGCACTCCTCACCCTAATTGCATCGAGAGCAATTGACACTGACTAATCAAATTTCAAATACTTTTTTAAATTTTGAACATTGCATTCAATTTTTTTTTTTATTTTTCACTATCCTTTTGAAGAGAAATTAATTTTTTAAATGATAAAATCCTTAAATGACACTTAATTTCTGGGAAGATTTCTTACTTTGCCCGGAATTAGTATTGATTTTGTCTTTCTTTTTTTTTTCTCTATTTTGTATATCTTGTAAGTTTTTTTTTCTTCAAAAATGTATTCTTGTAAGTTTGTTATATTTTTATAAGCGGACAATTGAATATCAAGAATTATTATGTATAAAAATTATTTCGCTTTGTTTTACTATTAAAAAAAAAAAAGATGTGGTATTCTTAATTTGCGTCATAAAATTATTATTGTGCTCCATGAAGGCTTAGCATATGTATCTGATTAGTTTACATGAAGAATTTGTTAATACAGATTTAAAAAAGTTCGCATAATCCATATTATATACCAAATTCATATCCGTTATTGCAATATTTTAAACATGAAAATTCAAATATTAATATTCGATTTCTAAATACATTATTTAAGAAAATAAAAAATCGTACGAAAATTTACATAAGATTTGTAAAATATATAATTTGAAATTCGAATTTGGAATAGAATAAAAAAACCTAAAAAATGAAGAAAACGAAAGCAGAAGGAATTTCACCGAATTTCAAAAATTCATCAACCAAGGAATATGTTACTAAATAACACAAATTTCTCCTATTTTGAGTTTACCCAAATGCGGGAATTGTACGTATGATATTCATTAACTGAAATAATTCCCTATGAATTTAACGTAAAATTTATTTTTTTATTTTTATTTAAATTTTAAACAATATAATAATTATTATTGACATGATATAATTTTCAAACAATAAAATTCAACTCAATAAATTACATTAGAAAGGAAAAACATATACTTCTAAATTTACTTATAAAAAATTTACATTTTCTACGATAAATATAAATTTTATATTTTTTAGGATAATACGAAATTTAAGTTTTAAAAACAATATTGACATAAAATATGTGGATGGGAGCTCGAGTGCTTTGGTTAACCGAATGGGAGTGGGCGGGATTATGTGTGATAGTTATGGACAATGGTTGCTGGGATTTTCTCGTGGTTGGCTATTAGAGAAGGTCTCTGTCGTGTTTAGGATTCTGGTAATTCGCGGGTTTATTGTGAATCTAATTGCTTAGATGTGATTAACCTTGTAACAGCGGACACTGACTTGAGTCGTCATTGGTTTCGGGATGTTATTATGAAATATATATATATATATATATATATATATATATATATATAATTTACTTTTTAGTTTTCAATAATTTCATTTTTATTTTTTTTGAAATAAAAAATAAAAAATGTTATTTGAACTAATATAATATTAAATAATCATATAATAAAGTCAAATGGAGGAAATTAATTAATAAATAAAGATATAGAGAAAATTTTTAAAAAATATGAATTTTATTATTTATAAACAAATTAATATTATTGAGATTCATTGACTTTTTTTTTTTTTAAGGGGTTTTATTAATGACAATTAAATAACTAAGTTACAAACATTAAATAATGTGAAAATTTAAATTAAAAAAGTAGAAAATTTGTAAAAAAAGAATAGAGGCAATGGTGGATAGAGAGAGTTTTTAAAAATTGTTTTTGACTATGCTCTATATAGATTTAAGATTTTATGTACTTTTAAAATTTTTCGAGCTAGCGACCATAACATTCTAGTTTAATGTGTCACGATTCAAATCTGGGATCGATGACATGTGTCCAGACCAAAGTTCGACTACACAAACTTTAAAAATAATAACTAAAATGTCATCTACTCTAAATAAAAATTTCTTTTAAATTACAAATGCAAACTGAAACAATATTTTTTTAACAATCTGGAAATAAATCTAGAATTCAAAAACTAAACAAACCAACTAACTACAATTGACTCGACTTGATGCTCGATTCAAGGAGAAAGAATATAAGTATTGCCTTAGCAAAATATCAGAAACCTACAAAATAATCTATATGGGTGTGAGCATTATATATGGTGCTTAGTAAGTCTATGAATGACAAAAATATTTCTACAAACAGTAATATCAGAAATCAAATAATTCAATCCCAAATAATTTCAAACAGGATAGTGTATCAGGGCCTACAATTTTCCAATAACGCATCCTCCCTTATTTCACCACAAAAAAAGAGAACAGAATCCAACTTTCTGCCAACCACAAAAGTTATATACTGAATCAAACAAAATAGGCAATATAACTTAAAACAAAAATCACATAACTGAACAGAAATCTCCACGGCTAGCATCCTCCATCCCTATACAACACACCATCGCACAACATAAGTAACTTCATATTCAGATAACTAGACAATATATATCAAATCACACACATTTTTCTGTATTCTAATCACATGCGGGTTTGGGTAAAGAAAGGATATATTATAGCGAAATAGAAAGATTAATATATAAGAAGGACTTATTATATAAATAGTATAATTGTTAGGAAGTAACACATCAAGTAATCACATACACCCATGGAACTTACCTCAAAAACCGATATGAGAAACACTCTTCAAACAAACTTGAAGATGGAAAAACATCTAATCACAAACTAGGATTAATGACAATCCTAAGTCATATGCAAGTATGGACGTTTATGCATGACTTGAATGCATGCAATCAACTAAATTTCATAATCAAATATTCATATACATAAGCTAATTCAAAATCAAGTTCAATTCAAGCTTTAGAATTGAAATATTTATTTAGAAGCTATACTAAATCAATTTTATGAAAAACTTATCTTTAGGAAGTAAATCCCAAAAGAAATAATTTTTACCGATAAAGATTTATGCAATGGTACCAACTTCAAAAATTTATAAGTAATAGTCCTCACATTCAAACATTCCAATATTTACCAAAACCCACTTTCAAAGCATATTAACATTATCTCAAATTTTAGAATTTTTGGAGACTTATAGGTCCCTTAAATCAATTTTATAATAAAATCCAAATAGCACAGATTCAACGGATAGTAGTAGAGAAATCAAATAATTTCGAAAAACAAACCATTTAAAACTCAACTCAAAATATTTTTCTAAAAACTTTACTTCCAAAACTCAAACATATCAAAATTTCAGATCAAAACTATTTTTCTATAATTTATTAAAATTCGTCAAAGTCACAACGTCAACATGAACATCACAGTAGATCATTTTTCATGGAAATTTAATTAATTAAAATAATTAGAAACTCCCAACACCCAATTTGATTAATTAAAACCCTATCATGCTTATTAAAATCAAATTCCAGAATTTAATTGAAACTCTAAACAATTTAAGAACTATTGAAAATTCCCAATTCTAACCTAGAATCCTAAATCTCAATTTTTCAATAAAATTCCCAATTAATTCAAATAATTGGAAAAACAAACAGCTTAATATGACCCTAAAATATCTAATTAAATGGGAATCAAAATAATGCAAAAGAATCGAGAAAAACCTCAAAAACACCCAAAAACTCAAAAAATCTAGCTGTTGGAACGAAGACCAAAACGATAGGTGAGTTGGCACACAGGAGACCAAATGACAGAGCTCCGCAGTCAAAATGACAGCGCAAGTTGGCTCGTGCTCCCGCCAAACGACATCGTCATCTAGCCAAACGACAATGCAGCTGGCCTGCTCCCTCAACTAAATGACAATTGACAAGATTTTTGCTCAAAACTCTATTTTTCGAGACACCCCAAATTATAAGTATCTAAATCACCCCAAAACCTTATTCCTCAAGTATTTATAGAAAAAAAACCCATTTAAAATTATAAAATAACCTAAAAATTTATTTATTTAATTAATTAACCTCTAAATCATATTTAAACACTAATTCTAATCCGACACCAATTAAATCTCTTAACTAAATCCAAATTACTTTTTAATTTCAGAGTTAATAAAATAATAGTTTATTTTTAAATTTTAATTTATAATAATACAAAAATACCAAAAATGATAAAAATACCATCAGAATCCAAAAAAGCAATATTTTAATCAAAACGACTGTCTTGTTGTCTTGAGTATCAAATAGACATTCAAATTACCAAATTACATCAAAACAAAACATAAAGGTACAAAATGTCCAATTTGCCCATAAGTTGCAAAATTACTATTTTACCCTAAACTCAACACTCATAAAAACCAACGGTTTTACAATCTCACCCCTTAAACATGTTTCGTCCTCAAAATTTATCTAAATACAATTTATTGTCGAAAATTTTGTCCACGGTTTTAATTATTGCATTTTATTTTTTATAGCATTATTAATTTAATTGCTTTAATTTAGTTTAAGTACTACGGAATTAGCAAAAAAAGTAAAAAAAAATTCCATTTTAAATCGCCTATTGAAGAAAATTATTATTATTTCTATTGTACCCTTATTTATGAAAAGCATTAACTATTTAATTAATAAATACTCATTTTTACCCATATAATCTTTCAAAGTTTTATTACTAAATTTTATCTTTTCCATTTTCAATATAAAACAGGAATTCACTTTAAAAACAATTACTTTAAATTCGTTTATTTCATCCTCCAATCAGAATACATTAAATAGTAGGGAGTAATATTTAGAAGGGTTGTAAGTTAAAATTTTTTCATATTTTTATGAAATTTATATAAATATTAGGTACATTCTGTGGAAAATTTCAGCATAGTATGGTGAGGCTCATATATATATATGAGCTGGAAAAGATAAGTTAACCTCATGAGTTTAGGACCACCACTACTTACATTTGCTTATTTCGATAAGACATCTATTATGATTTTAGGTATTTTACTATCATATTTGTGAAAAGTAGAGTGACCAACCAAATTAAAATAGTTTAATTCTCATATTCTTATAAGCCCAATTTGATTATATATATATATATATAATCCCACTGTTATAGCAGTTACGTGTAACAATCACTACCATAAATAAGTTTCTTTTCATTATCTAATTCTAAGGTTTTAGTTGTCATTGTTGATGGGAGATTTAACTAAACCAAATTGCTACTAAGCAAATTCAACAAAAACAACAGCAACAACAATAATAATAATAATAATTCAACTAAGGGAAAAAAAAAATTTAAATTGAGACATTAATTAATTAAGTGCCAAATTCAGTTTCATGCATGTCAGAAAAAACTGTAGTTTGGACTTATTCTGTGACGTTTGTGATAAACTGCCTGTCGTTTTGGACACGTTGACGTCTTCCTGCCCGCCCAATAAATTACTATAAAGATTTTGTTTCGAAAAGTCAAACTGTGTATTTATTATTATTATTATTGCGATTTTAAATTCAGGAAATGTAAACATAATTTGCACAACTCCGGCCATCTTTTCTTACAAAATCTTCTTGTAATGCTTTCAAGTTATTGGATACGTGTGTTACTCCATTTATTATTTGGGGACAGGCTCCATTTATTCTTTTGAAATTTAAATAATGGAGGACATACATGCCATTTTCAGATTTTAGAAGATAATTTTTTTAAATCTAAT
>CATIWJ010280341.1:0-10605 GCA_949640765.1 Croton laevigatus | reverse complement strand
CCAGATGAATCTGGGCGTGAGGGGGGTGTGAAAGAATCCCACATCGGAAAGGAGTAGGGTCTTAATAAGATTTATAAGGCTGGGCAATCCTCACCTGTCAACTCGGGTTTTCAGGTGAGTTAGGCCCAGATTCTTAACAATTATCAAATGAAATAAGTCATTGTTGTATGGAGTTTTTTTATTTAATTTGAGTTTCTATTAATTAATAAACAAATAATTCTTTGCAGGAAAAATAAAAAAGTGCTAATTTTTTTTTATTTATTGGCATTTAGTTCTTCAACGTTTTTTTAAATAAAAATTAGGGCTTCATATAATTGAAGGCACGTAGAAAATCAAAATACTCATTATTTGTAATAGATTCAAATAATGTGTAGCACATAAATCTCAATTCCAGTCCAAAGTTAGAATAAACAAACAATTAAAGTTCAATGGCACAATTTTGACAAATAAAAAGTAAAAGAGTGGAATGGACATGAACTTATAAATTTAAGGTCTTAATTAATTTTTGTTTGTGGAAATTATGTGTTTTCATAGAGGGACGGAGCAAAACAAATACTACTTCCGTTTTGTCTCATATCTTTATATTCACTATTTCACCAATACCAATACAAACTCATTTTTCACCAATACCAATACAGAAATAATAATAAACAATTACTAACCCTTTAAAAAATTTACTTTTTCACCAATACCAATAAAAAATAATAATAAATAATTATAAAACTTACTATAAATGGAAATGTAAACAACTAAAAAAAACACCCAAAAATTAAAATGTAAACATCTCATGAAAACGGAGGTAATATGAAGAATACTTAGTCATATTCTAAAATGTTTTGAGGAATGGAGAGAATACTTAGTGAAGAGTTTGGTAATGATGCAAGTCCCGAATTCGAAAATTAAAGACTATTGATTTTCTCTTTCTGTTCTTTTTTTTTTTTTATAAATCGACAGTTGAATTATTCTTACCAAGTCCAAAGATTGAAAGCATAACAATTTCGAAAATTTAATTCCATGTTATAATTTAAACAAAAAATAAAATTGTACCGTACCATTTAATTTATAATCGTATATGATTTATAATACATGAGCTAGTCCGTTTTTCAACATTGCGATCTATGTTTTTTTTATCTTGGTACTAAATAAAGGCAATCCAACTATGCATAAATATTGTTTAGATGTCAGCTTAAAACTAAAAGATCTAAGTTTTATTGTATTTAGTTCGGTTCAAATTGTTTATAGTCCTAGAGTTTTTTTTAAGGGAAATAGTCCTAGAATTTACTAATAATAGAATCCAAAAAATTCAAAATTTGCAGTTATTAAGAGTGTCCAAAATTTCTTGGGGTGATCTCATCTTTGCGGAATTCCGATCCAACCCAAAGACGAAGCCAAACGAGTCTGAAGAAGACTGACTTGCGAAGTCTATAAAGTATCATATTCAAAGTCTTCCATTAATTCTGTGTCCATAAATAAACAGCAAATGGGAAAACAAGTTGAAAGCTTGAACTTTACTTGATGACTTGCAATCTGAACTATAACTATTACTAGAGAATGAAACCTACGGATAAATACTTTCGGGTCCCTGCGTTTTATGTTAGTATATACTACCTCCAGTTTTTTCATTTCTTTACATTTCAAAACCCTACTTTAGGTCAAGTTTAGTGTTGATAATTTGATGGGTTGAGTTTGGTAGATTAATATAGGTTTAAATTAGTTATAAAATATGATTACTGTAGTTTAATAATATATAAATAATATTTTAATATACCTAACCCAACTCATTAAACTATCGATACCGAACTTGAATCTACTCAACCCTAAAAAAGTGTAAAGAATTCAAAAAATTGGAGGTAGTATTTAAGTTTTATCAAATATACAAATGGCTCCTAATTGTTTTTCTTGTAAGGTCCTCCTAACTATTTTTATATAATTTGTCTTAGTTAGAAAAATTGCAATTTGGTACTTCTAAGAAGACGACCAAATTTCACTTGAGCTCCAACTTATGAAAAAGTTGCAATTTAGTTCTAATTTTAATTTAATTTGTTTAATAAATTTTAATTAATTTAGTATCATATTTTAATAATTGAAATAAAATAATTAATTAAAATCTAATATACTTTTTATTTTTTTATTTTATAAACTTTATATATATATGAAACATCCAACCATGAAACCTAGCCTAACTCAGAAGCCACGGAAAGCTAACACGTAGATTTTAGCTTGAAACTGAATTCGTAGCCTAATACCAAAGCACCAAAAATTGACACATGGATTAAATAAAATTATTATCTTAAAAGAATTATTTAAATTGCCTTAATTCTAAATTACTATAATATTTATTAATGTGTTTTATTATTTTGCAGTTTGATTACATTTGATGTAAAATCAACTAAGCCAATTTTAAACCTAAAAGTTTTCCTGGTGCAGATCAAATGTATTTTCATCCCTTTTAATTACTAATTTTGAATTTTTATGCAAAATAAGAAATTATGTTTCTATGAAATATATTTACAGGAAGATCGTGTTCATACTTAAGAACCATATTCCTAATCTTGAGATTATTTTAATGGTGGTTTTTGGTCATCTTGGCTGGTAAGGATAGTAATGACGTGTTAGATACTAGTCAGTCGATATTCGCGTATGAACAAGGATATAATAGTGTTAACATGATGAAGATTCTTCTATTAGTGAGTGGTGACTATTTTCTTTGGTCTAAAGACCTTGAAGATTTTATAACCATCTCTTGAAAATTCTTATAATTGATTTATTTTTTTCTTGATTTATTTTTTTAATCAGATTTCCTTTTTTGGATTTCTTGATGAGTTGAATAGAATTTTCAGCATTTCTTGATGAATTTGATTTTCTATAGCACTTTATTATATTTTTGATGAACTACCAAATTTATTAATGTATTATACTTTTGTTTGCATTTGAATTGGTTTGTCTTCTAATTTGTTAAATAAACAGTGATATTTTGGATCAAATACAAATGAGGTGAATAAAGAAATTGTGAAAAAGAAAAAGATTAATTATTAATTAATAAATTAAATTAAGTTAACTATAAAAAATTAAATTAATTTTGCTAAATTAATTGTTTCTCAATAAAAAATTGTTAAATTAATTAATTAGAATTAAACTGATAAATATTGGGCTAGTCTTCTTCTTTTTTATTTAATCGACTTTTGTGTTAAATAATGGAAAAAGTTAAAATATAGATGGAATGACCTGATAGTATGATAGTATAGTGGTTAAAATTTGAAAGACTTATTAATCAATTTTTTTAAAAATAGAAACATCATAAAACATATTTACCAAAACTAAAATTTCTGTATAAAGAATCAATTAGTTTTGTACTTTACAATAAGTTAAAAAAAATTTCGATTGAAACATAGTTTGGCTCAACAGAGATATTTGCTCTTTATTAATTAATCTGGCCAATAACGAACATTACTTTAATGATAAAATAATACTCGGATTGTAACAAAACCCATTAGCTTAATTTTATTTTTATGGGATTCATCAAACTTAAATTTTACTGTTGTTTTAAAAATATTTTTGTTTTATGTACAAAAGCTGTAATTTAAATGAAACTTTAAAGATCTGAATTTCAAATTCTCTTAAAATCCAAGAGTTTTTAATCCTCAAACTAGAAGGAAACAAAGTTATAATTTTACAAATTTGCTTTGTTGTGTATGAAACTTAATTGAACAAACACAAAAATATCAAATATATTCATGAAATTGTAACTTCCACTATTAATAGAAATTTCTTATTTGATTGATAAAAAACAGAGCTTTTGGTAAAAAAAAGTTTATTGATATAGGATTTGATAAAGATAAAACTACATACAAAGATGTTTTTTTTTCTTCAATCCTACATGCTAGAATTTTAATAAAATTATTACTGTAATATTCATTAAGTCTGTAAAAAGTTTTCATATGATTAGATTTCCATAAAATAAAAATAGTTTAATTATTTTTGCATTCTCTTCCGATATAGAGAAATTAAAATCTATATTTAGAAATGACAATAATATAGCTCAAAGTTAGAAATTGGAACAAGATCATCATAATTTCTCTTATGAAGATCATATTTCTTCAACTTGACTTATTAAAATCTATAATTTATTTAGACATAACCCAAGTAGAATGCATTATAGTTAAAATATACATATTTTTCGAACTCGTACTAAAACCCTCTTATTTCAATTGTCTCTTTATTTCTTTTAATTAAATTTACATGCCATAGTTTCACTTAGTATTTTAGTTAGACATATAGAACAATTGTTTGATGTCTGATAAAATAGTGTTTCATTTATATTAATTAACATAAAATAAATTTTACTTGCACTATGCACAAATCCAAAATCTAGGAGAAGTCGATAATTAAACTTAGGAGAAGTTGATAATTAATGTATTTATAGATTTTCTATTTTTAATTTAAAATTACAATATTGAATAAAATTTATTTTTATAAAATAAGTTACTCAGGTCGAATTCAAGTTAAGAGAAGTCGAATTCAACTTATTTTTGGTCGAATTAGACTTAAAAGAGGTTGAATTCAATTTCTTTTTGGTCGAACTTTACTCTAAATAAGTTCTAACTCGACTGGTTGAGATCCATAATTTATTTAGACCTAGCCCAAGTAGAATGCATTATAGTTAAAATATACATATTTTTTAAACTCGTACTAAAACACTCTTATTTTAATTATCTCTTTATATTTTTTTTAATTAAATTTACATGACATAGTTTCACTTGGTATTTTAGTTATACATATAGAACAATTGTTTGATATCTAATAAAATAGTGTTTCAATTATATTAATTAACGTAAAATAAATTTTACTCGCACTATAAGGTTAGAGACTAGCCAATTCAATTAGTTAATACTAATCTTTTAACATCGATAAGACCTAAACTTAAGTAAGTCAAACCTTTTCCACTTTCACACATTATAAAATTTTCCTTCTATTCCATAAATCTCTACCCAATTTTTTCAAATTTCAGTACATTTGTTACTTGATTATTTTTTGACTTTTGGTATCTAATCTTTTGATCAATTCGTAGATGTACTTATTGTTAGACGATCTTGGCATAAAAACAAGCAACATATGCGAAATGGTGCTTCTTTTCTTTGAGCTATAAATGGAATGATTCGTTTTATCTAAAGAAAAAACAGAACTTAAGAAAAAGGAATATAGGTTACTAATTTGAGAAGTACTACCTCCGTATTTTATGATTCTTTACATTTTCTTTTCATCAATACCAACACAAATCAGCTTTTCACCAATACCAAGACAGAAATAATAATAAACAATTACTAATTCTTTAAAAACTTACTTTTTCACCAATACTAATAAAAAAATAATACTAAACAATTATAAAACTTACTATAAATGAAAATGTAAAGAACCATAAAATACACCCAAAAAGGGAAATGTAAAGAACCATAAAATACGGAGGTAGTAATATGATATATGGTTAAAGCTATAAAACATTATTATTTTCTTTCCTTTTCACTTTAGGTGCTAGTAGATTGGAAAGAATTTATATTCTATCTTATACAGTAAGCATATCTTTTGGCATGTATGTATGTGTGGGGTCATTTGGCTTTGCCTAAAACACTCCCATCAAATCTTATTTCTTAAGGTTAAATATATGTGTGCGTGTGTGTGTGTGTGTGTGAATGGAGTCATTTGGCTTTGCCTAAAACACCTTTATCAAATCTTATTTCTTAAGGTTAAATATGTGTGTGTGAATGGAGTCATTTGACTTTGCCTAAAACACCTCATCGAATCTTATTTCTTAAGATTAAATATGTCTTTCTAAAATTATATTGATTAAATGAATTAATTTATAGAAGATAATTCAATCCAATTAGAAAAAGTAATAAATCAAATTGTATGTTTATAAAAATATTAATAATGTACTATAGAAAAAAAAAAAGGTCCTTATTAGAGTATGACACAAAAACTTTTTAGAAAACTTACATATGCATGGATTAAGTATTTCATAAGTTTTTAAAGTTTAATCATAAGAATTTAATTTGGAATAAAATAATCATGGGAATTAATTTTTTTTCCAAATAAGAAAATACTGGCTATACTAAGAATACAATAGTATTCCTCAACGCACATACAATTAAAATCCTAACAATACAATTATATTTTTCCTATACTAAGTCATAGTTCTTAATTGGTGCTATATTAGACAAACCAAACTAATAAAAAAAAATTAAGTAAGAGTAATTAGGGTTAGGAGTAATCCAGCTTAGGGATCATATTAATTACTGTTGTATATGTTATTAGGTATGTTGTGAATCTACAACTGGCCAGCAGCTATGTTGTGAGATCACAATCAGATGAGCCTAGGGGCTGTCATCAGAGATTCAATCAGTATTTTTGTTGTGGCCACTCTGGTAATTTAGACGGTTAAAGCTCCTCTCGGGCGGCGGAAGTTCTGGGTCTTATAAACATCATAGCTATCTATATATGGTGGTTGATGTAAAATATTAAATAAGGTTGTAATTTAATAAGTGAATATTTGGCATTTGAGATTTTCTCATATTAGATAAGTTTGAAACTTATATAAATTTATTTGTCATGATGTAAACTTATATAGATGAAAGAATACTATCCATTCCATAATATAAATTTATTTCTCATGACACATTTTTTAAAAAGCCTAAAATTTCTCCAATTTATAATTAATTTTTAATTAAATTGATCATACCTTACTTTAAAAAACCCAAAATTCTCACCCTCTTTATTTATGATAGATGATATTGAAAAGTATCATATGATGCTATTACAAATATAAAAATAGGCTTATAATTTAAAACATGCCGATATGGAAAATATTCTTATATTTTGGAATGGATGGGGTATAATTTCAAAGCATCTCCAATAGGAATATGAATTACTGCTAATGTGTCAAGTATAATAGAAGATATGTAATGTGATTTGGCAAAATATCTATTAATATATAGAGGTTGAAGTTTAAAAATACCAACACCTTCTATTCTATTTTTAATTCATTTATGTGGATTCACAATTGAATATTTAACCAATAAAAAAATAACATCAATTTTAGATATCCTCTAATAGACCCTCTAGAAATAAAGGATCTGCTAGAAAATGTCTATTTTTTTCTTTGAAAAATGCTTCACATTGAAAATGGAAAGTTGCATTATAGACAAATTTTTAAAAAATTTATCCATTTTTCTTATATGGCAAATAAATTAAAGCAATTCATGTTTTCATTGGAGGTATTCTTAGAAGTAAGAGAAAAAACAATACATTTTAATAAATTTCAATTTTACCCTTAAAAAATATATATAAATTTTATAATTTCCCAAGATATTAATAATAATTTGAGTAATAACACAACGTCTAACTCTCCAACGTCTAAAACCCTATCCTTCCCTTTTTCTCTCTTTGAAGTTTTTTCTGAAATCTCTTGTTCTATAGTCATCATCGATCATTATTGATGATCGGTGGTGGTTCGTGCCTTATTATTTTTTTTTTCATTTTTTGTTCTCAATAAGTTCTCATTCTTAGTACAACATAATTTGATATTTTCATTAGTTTTTATCTCTCAATAATGAGTTTTTTATTTTTTTTCCTCTATAATGGGTATAGATTACCGAATGTTCTATTGATGGAGCTTGATAGTGCGGCTTATTTCTCCACCAATATTTGGTTATTATAACATTTCTGCAAGTTTCATTTTTTTAAAAGATATAATATTTGAAAATATTATTGCAGTAAATCAATTTTTTCGTTATATGTACCTTTACGTAATTGTATAAAATATTTTTAAAAAAAAGTAAGTGTATAAAAAATAGATAACTTTATTCGTAATTATTTTATTAAATTATTTAATTCAGTCATTTATCATCCTTCTAATTTATAATATCTCAATTGATTTGATTGAATTTTATCCTCTAAAAATTATTCATTGAAATTTATAAATAAATTTAAAAAAAATATATTGATTGAAATTTATAAATATTCATATTTGTTGGGTGAGCAAAAAAACCGAGGATCCGCTGAACAGAATTTTAGAATACTCAGATTAGTTCAATTTGGTTCAAAATTTCAGAAAAGGCGACCCATTGATTTTTTATTTGATTCACTCAGTTAAATAACCGAACCAAAACATATGACTATTAAGCATATAGTTAGTACATTTTTATTCTATGTAGTTAGATGTATGTTAGTTATTATAATCTATATGTGTTTGTATAAATAGGGCTATTATAATCTGTATGTGTTTGTATAATAACTTTAGATGTATGTTAGTTATTATAGTACTTTATGTTAGTTATTATAATCTGTACTTTTTACTTCATATTCAATTAATTTGATATGGTATCAGAGCACTCTCTCACGCCACCTGTTTCTCTTTCTTGAATCTCGAAATTTCTTTTCTTTTTCTTTCTTTTTCTTTTTTCTTTGTCAGTTAGGGGTATGCAAAATCCAAACCGACCCGAAAAACCCAAGAAACCCGACCGAACCGATGTGAACCGAATCGAACTGAAAAGAGGTTCGGTTCGGTTCGGTTTGAAGATTTAAGGAAATTCAGTTTTCGGGTTGTTCAGGTTCAACCCGAAAATTCCCGAATCCGACCAAAACCCGAATTCTTAAATATATATATATATATATACATACACTTTTTTCTCACCAAAAACCTTAATCTACTCTTCACCACGCCACCGCCACCCATTCTCTCCTCTCCATCTTCATCTTCTCTCTGCCGCCACCACAACCGCTAACGCCTACTCTTCTCTTCTCTCTGCCACCACTGTCGCCCCTCTCTCTTCCTCTTCTTCTTCTTCTCCTTCATCTTTGTCAGTATCTCATCTTTGGTCTGACCTTCACGCCGCCGCCCATTCTGCTACACCCACCAATCGGGGCTACCGATCGAAGCTGTCATTTTCAACTACCACCGCCCCATCCTTCGTCCCAGCCAGAATCACCACCCTCACCGTTCAAGAGGCTTAGATCGACGGAAAATGGCACAGCAGCACACATGAAACCTCTCTCTTCTTCATTCGCTCGCCTCGCCGCTCCCGATGGGAAGCTGATCAGCCAATCGATCAAAGATCTAAAGAGTGATGTGCGTATGTCTCACCACCACCGACGGAATCCCCTCAACCTCTTTCATTCTTCCGATTTATCTATTTTGGTAAAGGTTCTTGCTGATTTTTTTAGACTACGAAGATTTTTGAGCTTTTAATTATGTTTTGTATTGATAATATCTTTGTAATATTTTTGTAATTCTGAATAATCAGTAGCAGATTAGGTATTTGATAATGGATATTTTGGTTGTTATGGTTTTAGGTATTCTTGTGTTATTGTTTTGTTGTTTGGTTAATAGGAAAAAGAAAGAGATGTTCTGTTTCTTTTTGGGGATGAAAATAATAAATATTATGAGCTGAGATTACAAACACCAGAGGATGTGTTTGTAAAGCATGAAAATGATCTTTGTCAAGTTGTTCGGATTGTCGGGTTGAGTGAGGTTGGGCCCCATTTTTTCAGGTCAATCGGTTCGGGGCCCGATTCTCCTTCGGGTTCGGTTCGGGTGGCTATATAAGGAAAATTCGGGTTTTCGGGTTTCTCGGGTTCGGTTTGGGTTCACCCGAACTCGACCGATGCACATGCCTATGGTCAGTGTTACTTTCCTTTTTGTTTCTTAGGGTTTCTTCATAGTTTTCAATGGATTCTCAAAATATGATTGCAGAGATGAATAGATCGATTCAATTCTTACTCATACATATCAGATTCAAGATTTCCTTTGAAGCATTTATCTGGTAGCATTTGTTTTTTCTGTATTTCTTTTTAGTTTCTTCTTCGATTTGTTCTTCGTTTCCCTAAATCTCTACTTGATCTCTGTTCATCTTTCTTAGTTAGTCTTTGTGCTTAATCGAACGTATCAGATCCAGCATTTCCTTCAAAGGATCTATCAGATTGTATTTGTTCTATCTGTTTTTCTATTCAATTTCTTTGCTGATCTATTTTTCATTTCTTTGAATATTTTCTTGAGTTCCATTCGTCAGTTTTAATCTTTGCATCTGCTCATCATCTTACAATCTTTCTTTCTTCCTTTCTTTATCCCCAAACTCAAAAATGGCAAATCGAATCATTGATGATCCAACTAATCCCTGTTATATGCATCCGAATGAAAATCCTTCTTTAATTCTCGTTACTCCGGTTTTAATAGGGTCAAACTACCATTCTTGGTCTAGATCGATGAAAATGTCCCTCATGTCTAAAAACAAGTTAGGTTTTATTGATGGTTCAATTCCGCAACCTGCTCAGAATACTGCAGTCTTCAGTTCTTGGGAGAGGTGTAATATGATGGTTTTATCATGGATAATGAAATCTGTTAGTTCATCTATTGCTCAAAGCATAATCTGGTTTGATTCTGCTCAAGAAGTTTGGAAAGATCTTAAAGAAAGATTCTCACAAAGCGATTCGGTGCGTTTGTCTGATTTACAAGAAGAAATTTATGCTCTCCGTCAAGGTGAGTTGTCTGTGAACGATTATTTCACCAAACTGAAAATCTTATGGGATGAGTTTGTCAATATGCGTCCTATACCT
>CATIWJ010280312.1:0-17354 GCA_949640765.1 Croton laevigatus | reverse complement strand
TGGAGCTATGCCTTGCTAATTTACTTTATAAATTTGATTGGAAAATGCCTATTGGATTGATGAAGGAAGATTTGGATTTAGAGACACTACCAGGTATTACTAGGCACAAGAAAAATCCTCTTTGTCTCATGGCTAGGATCTATACATGATAGCTTTATATGATGGTATTTCGAAAAAAATGCATATCATATGGTAGATTAATGTTTGGAAAAAAAAAAAAGGCAGCACACCAGAAACGGTAAATGTAGGCATTGTTACCCTGCATTTGTTGAAAGAGACTGTTTCCACGGCTCTCGAACCTGTGATTTTCTGATCACGCGGCAATAACTTTACCATTGCACCAAGACTTCCCTTACCATTGCACCAAGGTTTCATGTAATACTAGTTATAATTTATGTTATCTTATTTATACATTGAAGACGTGAACTAAAAATATGTATAATAATCCTGATGATTAAGGACTTACAGAGGCCTAATTAATATTTTTACTCTGTACTTTTGAAATTATCATAAATTAACTATATCTTAAGATTTGTAACAATTTCAAATTGAAATGATATTTTTATAATAATTTCACTACAAATAGGAATTCTGGACAAGTTTAAAAGTTTTTAGTGAGTGGATGTTGATTCAGTGAAGTTAACTATGGCTAACTTAAACAAAATGTTGTATTTCATTTCATGGGAAAAGGTGAGTTTTGTAACAATATTAAATCAATATACCCAATTTATTTAGAACCTTACCCTGACCCGATTTGGTTGTTTTCAAGTAATTTCATTTCCATCTTTACTATTCTGAAACTTATCTTCCCAGTTCATCGTTATTTTGTAAATCAAAGATGGCATGAAAGGAAGCTATGGTGACTTCAGCTATAAAACGTAAGAATAATCATTTGTCAATGACACAAGCCATTGATCTTGTTAATTTCTTAGAACGGACATACTGCGATTTTTCGAATGCCACAATCAAATGAAAATTGCCATTTTTATAATAAAGGGAAATTATATGAAATTAATTGGTGGATAAAATGCATAATTTTGTTAAAGACTAAATTCAAGTAGATTGATCATTTTCTTGTGGAGTGTTTTGAATCTAGAATTTAGAAATGAGTTTTTCTTTATTCTAGATCTTTGATTATCTTTTTAAGTAATCTGAATTCTAGCATTTTCTTAGGAATTGAGACTAAATTGCTATTGGAGTTTTCACATTAATGTTGTGGTTGTCTGTATTGGGATTTTCACGGTAATGTTTTGGGGGTCCATAATAATCAAAAGAGTTCTCAAGTTTATTTATGGAGGTTCTGTATTAGGAGTTCTCAAGCTTATTCATGAAGGTTTTGTTGTCATTTGATATAATGATAGAGTCATCACAAGGCTACAAGTAAAATTGTGTTAATGGGTTGTAAAGAATTTAAGGCTTGGAGATAAGACCAAATAAAGTTATTTATAACTTAATGCAAGTCCAACTTTACAATGGGCTGAATTAGTGGGCTTGCTTAAGGTTTTTTTTTTTAGCTTTATTATTAAAGTTAAATTAGTTTTATTGCTTTGTTATTGGCCAGTCCAAACTTGTATAAGCTAAGACCTATAAGTTGAGTTTGTTTCCTTTTAGGATATGGTTTTTTTTTTTTTATTTTAAGTTAGGTAAAGTTTGTTTCCTTTTAGGTTATGTTTTTTTAAGTCAAGTAAAGTTTGTTTCATTTTAGGATATGGTTTATAGGCCATGTAAAGGCCATATAAAGGTCAAAAACGAATTTATATAGGGATGAATATAATTATGTTTTGAGTTTATGAATATTATAGCATTTTGTCTTTATCTTTACGTTCTTGAGTAGAATACATTTTTAAGGAACATTCAAGTTGATTGATCATCTTCTTGTGAAGTGTTTCGAATCTGGAATTTAGGAATAAGTGTTTCTTTATTCTAGATCTTTAATAATCTTTCTAAGTAATATGAATTCTAGCATTTTCTTAGGGGGTTGAAACTAAATTGCTAGTGAGGTTTTCACATTATTATTGTGTGGGTCTATATATATTAGGGTTTTCACATTAATATTTTGGGGTCCATAATAATCAAAATGGTTCTCATGCTTATTCATGGAGGTTCTGTATTAGAGGTTCTCAGGCTTATTCATGGAGGTTTTGTTATCATTTGGTATCAGATCTTTGGCCTTAGATCATGTTTTATCTTTTTTTTTTTAATTCTAAATTCTAATTGTTCTTTTGTTCTTTTACGTTTATCTCTTACTTTCCTTGTTGATGTTCCGGACCACTGAATGGGCGACCCAGGGATGGGTAGACCATCGAGATGATGAGTAGGTAGGTGAGATAGGAAGAGATACCGAACCGATCCTGCACACAGAAGAAGAAGAAAGATCGGGCGAGGCCCTTGGGCGGCCACTCCGATGCTAAAATCAGAATTTGATTATCTCATAAGGGAATAATTAGAGAAAGGCAGTAAATGCGATACTTGGCACAGAAATCGAGGTTTGGTATTTATAGGTAAGAATCCCCTAACATCTTGTCATAGTACGGGTCGACAATTCCTGACATTTTCGTAGTACTTTAGATGGTCTTGTCGGCGTACGGTTATGCAATAGCTCTGACATGACAATCTCGAAGCGACTCTAACGTCTCCAAGACTGAAGTCTGAGATGAAGGTCCTAAGGTATCGGTCAAGCCAATATGGTAACGTCACCTTCGGACATCATTCGGCCGAGGTGACCCGTGTTCCTAAATCGAACCTGCTGGGTGTAGGGCTTGACAGACCTATTTAGCTGATTTAAAGGAACGGTGTTATCACATGTCCCCCCTAAGTCCCTTAGTCAAGGACTGAGGGTTATGGTCGGGTATCGATCTGACTTGAAACTTGACCTAATGGGTCTGGCCCACGACCTGATTTTCGGCCCATAGAGGTGGGCGCGCTTTTTGAATTTATTTTTGACGGTTTCTTTTCCGTCCCATGTGTCCGTGTGACACGTGGTCTGGTTCCAGATTGTTCTGCGTCGTTTCAATTGCCTTTCTTCTTCCTATAAATAGGTGGGCCCTTATTCATTCGGAATGTCCCTGTTGTCGCTTTCAAATCCGATCCAAGAACTTTTCTCTTAACCGATCTATACTTCGGACCATTTGTTCTATCGTCCTTCCCCCCGGAAGTAAGGTAAAGAAATCTTTACCGTTGTGAAGATGAGTGACCAAAGTGATTCTCAAAATCCATCTACCACCTCCGGAAACCAGTTCTCTAACGAATAGGTTCGCCAGCGGACTTCAAGTGGATCCGAAGGGGAAACATCGACGAGTGGATGAACGCTAGAAGTGACGTTTCCCACTGGTGGGTCGTATCGGCTTGTGGATGAAGAAGAAGAAGAAGATGAAGCCGATACGGGTTCAGCGCGTAGGAAAGGAGTAGGGTCAAAGGTGATTGTAGACATCCCCGATGTTCCGAAAGTTAGGGCATCGGCATCCACCGCGGCGGGTGCATCTAAAAAGAAGACTCGCCCTCCCAAGGAGAAAAAGGAGCGTCGGCCAGTGGCCTCGGTTGCTGATATCGCCAGCAAAATGACTTTAAACGACATAAGGCATGTGACGGTGCATTATCACTTCCCGTCGGACTATCTTGCTTATCCGACTAATTCAAACATGGGTGCCGATCAGTCTCTTTCGGGCAATGGGAGGATTGTGTATGTAGAGCATCTCCTATCCGGTCTGAGGTTTCCACTGACGAGATTGGAGATTGATTTTCTGAATTTTCATCAAGTAAACATCGCCCAACTGCACCCGAATGCTTGGAAAGTTCTTCGGGGACTACAATTTTTGGCATCAGCATGTGGTGAGGGGTTCGCCCTGTCAATGAGAGAAGTGCTTCATCTATACAAGGTGATGTTGAGCAAAAAATCTGATCACGTCGCCCTTCAACCAAAGAGGAAAGTCTTCAGTCTTCCATCCTCTGTGAAGCATGATTGGAAGAAGAAGTTCTTTGTAGTTGACCATCCTTCTTTGGCCGAAGTGCCGAAGGATTGGAATAAGGACGTGCCGGTGACTAACCCTCGGGACTTGGCTGATATGTTTATGGAGGAGAAGGAGCACTTGGATGCGCTTCTGGAGATGGTGGCCGAGGGTCCTTTTGAGGCTGAGAAGTTTGTGTGGAACTGGTATTCCGGGGTGGTGGTGGATCACAATGGGCGTCAGCTTAACCCAAATGGGGGTATATTTCTTACCGTAGTGTTTTTTCAGTTTCTTGTACTGATCGTAATATCAGTTTGTTGTTTTGCAGGTATGTCAAAAGTAGCAGAGAGGTTGGCTGCTTTGGCAAGGAAGAGGGTCGCCCAAGCTAGTGAGAGGGCCTAAATTAATAAAGGTAAAGGGAAGGTTGCTGAAGAGCGAGTGACTGTCCCTCAGAAGAAGAAGGTGCCTGTGAAGGCTCCTACAGAGACTAGTGCCGATCTGAAGGCACTGGCGAGGGTTGAGGCCTCAGCCAAGAAGACTACCAAATGGCCTGTTTCGACCGATCCCGAGGTCGAGCAGGAGACCGGTCCAACAGGGGAGGAGACTCCAAGGGCGAAGAGGCAATGGACTGATGTTGAACAAGAGATGGAGGAGGCGGTAACATCGGTTGCTGTTGCTGGTTACTTTGAAGGGAAGTATGGAGATAAGGTTTTGTATGGAAACCTTAAGGTGGCGGATGAGCTTGGAAGGTCCATGTTGTTGCCTACTGATTTAAAGAGGCTCTAGGACATAAATCGGGCTACGAGGGTGGCTTCCGAAGTCAGCCACTGCTTGCAGGTGAGATGTTTGTCCTTGACTGAAGTTGTGTACTTGTAGTTTATGTAGTGGATATATCATTTTTATTGAAGCATTTTTGTAGGCTGCTGAAGTCCTTCAAGCAGAAGCGCTGATTATGTCGAGGAGGCTGGATGACATAGCGGCCAGCCGTAATAAAGCCGAGGATGAGAGGGATGCCTTCCGGGAGAGGTGCGACAACCTTGAACTGAAGGTCATGAAGCGAGAGAAAAAGATTTGTGAGCTAGAGGCGAAAGTAACCGAACTATCCTCGGCTGTTAAAGAAAAAGATATTCTGTTGGATGAGGCCAAAGCGGAGGTGGAGTGTGCTTCAGGAAAGAGAAGCACACTAAATTCGCCTATGAGGCTTTGAAAAAAGAGTACGAGGCTAACCAAGTTGTCTCGAAGAGGGAGGTGGACGTGGTGGAAACATCGGCCTCCCTCTGGATGATAGCCTATCGCGATCAGATTGTGGAAGTGCTTCGGGAGCTTGGTTAGGTTGGACTCTCGGCGACGATCAAGGCTATCGATCCAGATCCGAAGATCTACAATATTCGCCTTTCAGATTTCGACATAGAATGTTTGGATGAGGGCGACGATGGCCAACAGAAGGGCGACGAAGATAGGGTTCAGCCTTTTGAAGAGAGGCGAAATGGCGATCATGGTGATCAAGCGGAGATCTCGCGGGAGGCGAATGTCGAAACTGCTCAGGGCGGAGATGAAGATGTCAACTCTAATCCTGCCGATGCTAATAGGTGGGACCCTGTAGATATTTCTGAATAGGCCTCTCTCTTGTATTTTTGTAGTTTGTATCGGAGCCCCTATGGCTCGTTGTAGATTGTAAAAAATTTTTCTAAGTGAATGAAATTTTTGTGTTGGCATTTCTGTTTTGTCGATTACTTTAATTTTTTGTTGTGTCGTAATTATCCAATGTATGTCGATTACGAGTGGCGATATGTAGATCTTATTCATTCATGTAGACTCATTCATACATGTTGGTGTGTAGATATGTTATAATTGAAAGAAATTATATCATTGATGCCGTTTGCCAAGATCAGTAGACGCAATAGGCGATCCCAACTAAGTCGGCACCACCGCAACGTCCTTATCATTTCTTGGACTTTCAAAATATTACATTGAAATATCATTCAACTTTTACAAAAACAAGTATTAACATTACTAATAGTAAGCTTTAAGATTGTCGGAGTTCCAGGAGTGAGGTTTGGCCTTGCCATTCATGTCTTCTAGCTTGTAAGCACCAAGTCCGAGGACCTTTTTGACCTTGAAGGGTCCAACCCAGTTTGGTTGCAGCTTACCTACACTAGCATTTCCCTTAGTGATCTTAGCCTTCTTCAACACTAGCTCGCCCTCTTGGAATGTCCGATGCCGAATCTTCTTGTCATGGTACTTGGCGATCTTCTACTTATATGAGGCTATCCGAGCCTATGCTATGTCTCTCAATTCTTTGGCTAAGTTGAGGTCTAACCTTCATTCCTAGCTTTGATCCACCTGCTCTGCGAATTCTACTCGGAAAGTAGGCTGGCCAATTTTCACGGGCACTATTGCCTCTGCTCCATACACCAAGGAGAATGGGGTTTTGCCTATGGGAGACCTTGGGGTAGTTTTAAAGCTCCAAAGGACGCTGTTGAGTTTGTCTACCCACAAGCCTTTATTGTCACCAAGTCTCTTTTTCAATCTCTGCAGGATAGTTCTGTTAGTTACTTCAGTTTGCCCATTGGTCTGAGGGTGGGCTACTGAAGAAAAACGTAGATCAATATGGAGACCCTGGCAGAAGGACCGGAACTGTTTGGAGTCAAACTGCTTGCCATTATCGGTGATGATAATCTTTGGGATCCCGAATCTGGTTACAATGTTCTTATAAACAAAATCGGTAACTCTACTCTGAGTGATTGTTGCCACGGCCTCGGCTTCGGGCCACTTGGAGAAAATGAGAAACTTACACTGCCTCAATCCTTTTGGAAAAGGGCCTAAGATATCAATCCCTCACTGATAGAAAGTCTATGAAGCTCCGATGGGAGAAAGAGGTGATGTCGGTAGTCTCTGGACATTAGCATGCTCCTGACATCTGTGACACTTTTTTACCATTTCCTCAGCGTCGATCTTAATTGTTGGCAAAAAATAACCTTGTAATAAAACTTTTCTTGCCAAAGTGGAGCTCGCCTGAAGCGCCCCACAAATACCTTCATGGATTTCTCTCAAAACATACTGACCCCTCTGCTCCGAAATGCAACGAAGCCAGGGGTGAGTCCGGGATCGCCTGTAGAGGTCCTTTTCATACCAACTATAATCCTTGGACTTCTTCACAATTTGGTCGGCCTCTTTCTTGTCTGTCAGCAGTATTCCCTTAGCCAACCATCGGACAAGTGGCTCCATCCAGCTATCTCCCCATTCAACAAAACATGAGTGCTCTCCCCGAGAAGTAGGAAATTCTTGGATGGTCAAAGGTATATTTTTCAAAAATTCCATGATACCCTGGCTGCCGCCTTGGCGATCTCATCAGCTTCAGATGTTTGCTCCCTGGGAACCTAAATAATGTTCCACCCGTCGGGCTTCATCTTCTGAGCAATCTCCACGTATGGGATCGGTTCATCTTTCTTCACTTTAAAGTTCCCCTGAACCTGATTGACAACAAGGCGAGAGTCACTGTAGATTGTTAGCTGCTCCATATCGATTTCTCTAGCTAACTTCAAACCATTCAGGAGAGCTTCATACTCCGCCCCATTGTTGGACGATTGGAAACCAAGTCTTATAGCATATTTGATAAGCAGCTGATGTGGTCCCTTGATTACGATGCTAACTCCCGATCCTTTAGCACAATCAGCTCTATCGACCCACATCTCCCACTTCTTTACAGGATCATCATGTAATTGGCCTGCTGAGGTGAGTTCGGCTATAAAGTCGGCAAAAACTTGGGCTTTCAAGGTCCTCCGAGGCTCGAACTGTACACCGTATATGCCGATCTTGACGGCCCATTCCGTAATCCTTCCCGAGGTCTCTGGCTTTTGCAAAATCTTTCTAAGTGGGAGATCTGTTTTTACAACAATTGTGTGAGCCTCAAAATAGTGTCTGAGCTTCTGTGTTGACATAAATAGGGAGAGAGCATGTTTTTCCAACTTAGGATATTTCAACTTAGCATCCTGTAGTACCCTGCTGACATAATAGATAGGAAATTGTTCCCCATCCTGTTCTATGACAAGTACCAAAGCTACAGTATCGTCCGTTGTAGAAAGATACATGTAAAGAGTTTCCCCTGGTGTAGGTCGACTTAATAAAGATGGTGAAGTTAGAAATGTTTTGAGTTCCTCAAAGGACTTCTGGCACTCTTCAGTCTATTGGAAGGTTTTGAGATTTTTCAAGACCTTGAAGAAAGGCTGACATCGCCTGGCCGAACATAATATGAACCTGTCGAGGGTAGTGATCCTGCCATTCAATTGTTGAATTTTCTTGATACTTGCGGGTGGTCTCATGTCAACAACCGCCTTGATCTTCTCTGGGTTAGCCTCAATGCCCCTTTGGAAAACCATGTAGCCTAAGAACTTCCCTGCTGGGACCCCAAAGTTACACTTTTCTGGATTCAACTTCAGGTTATATGTCTGAAGGATTTTGAGTACAACTTCGATGTCTCGAGCATGGTCATCTGCATTTTTACTCTTGATGATCATGTCATCCACATACACTTCAACAATGCTACCAATGTGATCTTTGAACATGGTGTTTACCATCCTTTGGTAAGTGGCACATGCATTCTTCAAACCAAAGGGCATCATCCGGTAGCAATAGGTCCTCTGATCAGTTACAAAGGCAGTCTTCTCTGTATCCAGTTTACACATAAATATCTGATGATATCCTGCCTTGGCATCCAGAAAGTAGTATATGGCGAAGCCTGCTGTAGAATCCACCAACTGATCTATGTTTGATGATCCTTTGGACATGCTCTATTCAAATCTGTGAAGTCCACACACATTCGGTATGCCCCATTTGATTTCTTTACCAACATGACATTTGCAAGCCACTCTGGGTAGTGGACCTCCCAGATGACCTTCCCATCCAACAACTTGCTGACCTCTTCAGCTATCGCTATCTGTTTTTCTGGAGAATGCTTCCTTTTTTCTGTGCTATTGGCTTGACCGATGGATCAATGTTTAGTTTATGAACAATGACCTTCGGATCAACGCCTGTCAAGTCGGCTGTATCCCAGGCAAAAATATCTTCATGCCTCCCCAGGACGGAGGAGACATCTTCCATAACTCTTGAGTCCATTCCGGAGCCGACTTCTACCTCTCCCCGAGCAAGTCTTATCTTTTTTATGTCTCCACCGGGCTGAACTGCAGATGACCGGGGAGGGATAGCTTCTCTATCTATCTGGGCTATTGGGAATACTCCTCTCAAAGCATTTACATAGGCCTGTCTGGCGTTTTTCTGACTGCCTCTGGCTATGGCGACACCTTTTAATGTGGAGATCTTTAGGCACAAGTGGTAGATACTTGGGATAGCTCCGGTCTTATATAAGTAAGGCTGACCAAGGAGAAGGTTGTAGGCAAAAGGGATGTCTACCAGCATGAATTTTACCTTTACATCTCTAGTCAAATCGTCATCTCTGAGTTCAACAAGGATCTCAATGGATCCTTCCAACTGAACTTTCTAGTCTCCAATACCCATGATAGAAGCTGTCACTAGCTTAATATTTTTAGGTTCCAGGTTCATTTTTCAGAAAGCATCCATTGTGAGGAGATTTACGGAACTACCATAATCCACCAAAATTCTCCTGACCCTATATGCATGAACAATTCCCTGTATTACCAAGGCGTCATTGTGAGGATGCTGCACATGTTTAGCATCATCTGTGGTGAAGGAGATCTGGCACCAAGTAGAGGGGTGGAAATCGGGATGTGGGAGATCCTGCGCCTTATGAGCGATTGACATTATCTCTCTTACTGCTCTCTTTCGCTTGATAGAGCTCTCTCCACAGCTTCCCCCATGAATGACATTTATCTCCCCTGCTACTTGCCTTTCATTCAACCTCAGACGATTCTCTTGTCGCCCCTGCCTTCTGTCATGTCGATCATCCTTCCGATCCTCCCTTCGATCAGCCTCCGTGTGACCTCCAGATCCTTTGACATTTCGGTTGATCCCAAGCGCTCTCCGCTGAACATGACGTTCAATCTCCTCCTTGAGGTTCCAACAGTCTTCAGTATCATGACCCCTGTCTTGATGGAAATCATAATACTTGCTGCTGTCCCTCTGAGTCCTGCTGGCTGCCCTCATCTTCGGAGGCCATTTAATATCTTTCACATTCCTCTTTATCCACATAAGCACCTCCATGCTTGAGGCACTAAGGGGAGTGAAGTTGGCATTCTGATTGGAAGTATACCTTCTATTGCCGGGACCCGCAGATCACCTTCTGTACCGACCCATATTGTCAATATCCCTGCTACTCTCCTCCTCTTTCCGAGGTCGTTTTGCCTGCCTGCGTTGGCCTTCCAAGTTTTTCATACCTTCCTCTAGCCTGACTTCATCTTGCACAATGGACATAAGTTTCTGGAGTGTTGTGGGCTTGGCTTTGATCAATTGCTTTTGGAGATCTGTGTTGGTCGTTCCTTCCAAGAGGGCATGTAATGCTGACTAAAATGGTATATCATCAATCATATTGACATCTTGATTGAATCTGGCAATGAACTTTCTTAAACTTTCATTCTCCCTCTGATGCAGTAGCATGAGGTCTGTTGCAAGTATCTTTTGTTGCATCTTGGTGACAAATCTCATCAGAAAAAGCTCGGACAACTGTTTAAATGAACTGATCGAGTTTGGGCCAAGAGACTGAAACCAATCTTATGCTATACCCTTCAAAGTTGTTGGAAAGAGTTTGCATAAGACATGATCCTTATAAGTTTGAGCAATAATTACCATTTTGAACTTGTTGATGTGGCTCTTGGGACAGGTGTTCCCATCATAGTTGTCCAGGGCACTGGGAATTTTGAACTTCGCAGGGAAAGGTCGGCTGATGATACTATCCGTCAGCGGAGACTCAATGTTTTGCTCAAAGTTTAATCCCATGCCGCGAATACCCATGGTCTTTAGTATATTCTTCACCCGAGCTTCGACATCATTTCTGGGTGCCCGACCACCTTCCGTCTCTGAGTTCTCATCCTTCTCCTCTACCTGTATTACACTTTTTCCTTTACTCTTAGCTTTAAGAGCAGAAGGTATGACATCCACTCTACTAACATGAGCACTAGCCTTGGGAATGGGCGGAGCATTAACTGCAGGGGGCCCCTGAGCTTGTGACACATGATTGACCTGTTGTCGCAAGTCTCCCATCTGCCTGTTTAAATCCATATAAGCTCCATACAGTGCTTGTATAGCCACCGGATTATTAAAGTCGGGGAGGTTCTGACCGGGGTTCGGATCGGCGTTACCTTTTTTCCCTCCAAAAGCACCTTAAGGAGGTACCGCACTGGCTTGCGGGATTCACAAGTTAGGGCCGATGCCACTATCTTCCATTCCAGGCTCTTTAGGGAAGAGGTTTAAACCGAGGTTCAGATCTATGCCCCTTATGCCGGACATGTTGCTTAGATAGGAGCTGCAGATAGATTGAAGGTTCGATCCATGCTCACCGCACCAATTGATGTTCCTGACCACTGAATGGGTGACCAAGGGATGGGTAGACCATCGAGATGATGGATCGGTAGGTGAGATAGGAAGAGATACCGAACCAATCCTGCACATAGAAGAAGAAGAAAGATCGGACGAGGCCCTTAGGCGGCCACTCCGATGCTAAAGTCAGAATTTGATTATCTCAGAAGGGAAAAATTAGAGAAATGCAGTAAATGCGATACCTAGCACAGAAATCGAGGTTTGATATTTATAGCTAAGAATCCCCTGACATCTTGTCATAGTATAGGTCGATAATTTCTGACATTTCCGTAGTACTTTAGATGGTCTTGTCGGCGTACGGTTCTGCAATAGCTCTAACATGACAGTCTCGAAGCGGCTCTGACGTCTCTAAGACCGAAGTCTGAGATGAAGGTCCTAAGGTATCGGTCAAGCCAATATGGTAACGTTGCCTTCAGACATCGGACTATTGTCTGATGTCCGAACTCTTATTCGGCCGAGGCGACCCGCGTTCCTGAATCGAATCTGCTGGGTGTGGGGCTTGACCGACCTATTTAGCTGATTTAAAGGAACGGTTTTATCACTTGTGTTTCTTTGTTTCCTCTTCATTGTCTCTTTGAATTCTGATTTTGTGTGTTTGGTAGATCTGATTTTTTTTTTTTCATCAATTAAGAAGTTTACAAATCAGATTTGGTAATTGTGATTATTAAAAAAAAAAAAAGAAGAAATTCGTCCAAAAAAAAATTAGAGTTCTTATTCTTCATTTCTTTCTGCATAAAATTGAAATTAACATATCTTTGTTTATTCTTATTCGTTTCCTTTAGTTTTTGAGTCATTAAAATCATTAGGAAGTCAATTTTTGATATAAGAAGAAAAGAGAAAGAAAAATGAAAAAAAAAATTAAAAAATTAAAGTCCGTTACTTTTTCACAGGTTGGGAAGTTTACAATCCTTGTTGTTCGTTTATTAAATTCCATCTAGTTTTTCTATAGATTTATCTTTGTCATTCTATTGGGTTAAAGTTGCTAGTTGTTTATTTGATTGATATAAATTGATCCAAACAAATAACATCATGTGTGAATGTGGTAAAAAGCAAGAGTTGGTGAGCTTATTAGAGGGTAAAAGCCTTTAAAGTGAAACACAAATGCTTACATTTTAATTTGGAGTGAAACACATGAGGGAGCGTATGAGGTTATTTTTTTCTTTCTAACATCTTTTTGTAGAAATCAAGTCCAAAAATCATGAAAAAAGTCTTGCATCAATAAAGAAGAAAGGTGAGCGAGAGTTGAAGAAGAAAAAAAAAAGAATGAGATTTCAAAGTTATTGCTTCTCTTTACTATTTTAGCATTTTAAAACTTGAGGATGAGTTTTCTCCAACAAAGGGAGAATGATAGAGTCATCACAAGGCTACAAACAAAATTACGTTAATGGGTTGCAAAGAATCAACTCTTGGAGACAAGTCTAAATAAAGTTATTTATAACTTAATTCAAGTCCAACTTCATAATGAGCTAACTTAGTGTGCTTGCTTAAATTTATTTTTGTTTTAGCTTTATTGTTAGAGTTAAATTAGTTTTATTACTTTGTTAATGGTTGCTCAAATTTGTTTAAGCTAAGGCCCATAATGAACTTGTTACTTAATTCTATTTTTAATCTTCCATTTAAAATTCATTTTATTTTTGATATATTTTTATGTTTTATTTACTCATCCAATGGCTCACATTTTTCTCTTCATTAACCATCCAATAGTCATACATAATAAATTCCTCGCCACCAAGCATTTTAATTGGCTTCCAAAGGAAGCCTCTCTTCTTCCTTCTTCCTTCTTCCTTCTTCCATTCACCATCTAAAAGTATTTTCTTTTTCTTTGATTTAATTAACTTAATTTTTAATCCAATGGTCATTTTATTTCCTTCTTTAATTAATCCAATGGTTAGAGTAAATGAGCCACTCAAGATTACTAATTTATCCTTAAACTTCCTTTATTTACAAAATTACCACTCAAGGTAAAATTACCAAAATGCCATCCATAGTGATTTCCGTAACTTCTTTATACACACTTTTTTGGAAAAATTATGATACGCTGTTGTGATTTAATTAATCCCAAGTTTATACATTCAAGGTCATATTTGGACACTAGTAACAATTTTCGATGCATGATTGAAGTTTTGCATGAATGCCTTTAACATTTTGTGAAAATTTTATTTAGGTCCTTTTAATATCACTCATTGACCTTGCTGTCTTCCTTTCTTGATATCTCCTAATTTACTTTTATAAATATAATTCTTGTTTCTACTAAAACTAGACATCTAAGGATGCATTATACTAAAATTTTTAGGCAATTCGAGCTATTTGATAAAATTTCCAATCTGGACCTGCAGTTTGTCCAAAGATAGTCTGTGCACTGCTTACTATTTAGCCTCTAACTCATTCCATAGAGCTCCAATTGAGATGAATCAAATTTTCACTTTTAGCTAAGACATAAAAGAACAACTTTGTCTTTTATCATTTTTCAAACTGAGACCGTTTAGATAGGCGAAAAGATTAAAGTTCCATCTTATGCTTTAAAACAACTAATATGTAGGTTTGGCTAAAATGTGTATAACTCCCTATGTGTATGCTATATTCACAAACTGATTTTTGGAATTATTTTAAACAGGTTAAGCTACAATTTTTATGTTTTATACTTCTTAAAATTATATTTCTATCTTAGTCTAAAAATTTTCCGAAATTGGTTCAATGTTGCTGCCTTTGTTGTTTGTATAGTATCTAACTCTCCATGCCAACTCTGAATACTTCATTTACCGTCCTTATATTAGAAAATAGGATGTATCATTAATAAGTCGGAGAAACTCCTATTAAACAAAGTGCAACAAAAATCATCAAACAACAGTGGACATAAGTCCGCAAGGGGATTAGAAAAAACAGTTACACAAAAACCTGAAGAAGAGTGACCAAGATAAGCAAGGGCATTAATACATATATTCGCTTTTCTATAAATATGCCTTATTTCCACAATAACTTGTTTCATATTAGAAACCACATTCAAAATTGCAAGAGGTACCTCGGCTTCATGACTATCACTAACATGCTTGATGACTTTTAGATTCAACTGGATGACTTTTTCCTGTGATAATATTTAACAATTTGACGTTGAGTTAATATTTTTATTTATGTCATATATTAAAATGAAAATAATATTTTTATTTATTGGTTAGGGTGAAAGTGGGTATGGGCAAGTGGGGTTCTGGCCAGATTATGACAAAAAAGTAATTTTTAATTAAAAAATTTAGTATTACCTCCGTTCTAAATTATTTAAATTTTTACTATTCACCCTATTTTTTTCCTATAATTTTTTTCACATTCTATTCCAAAAAATAATCAATTCATATCTATTCATTATAAAAGTAGACCCCACATGCACTAAAAATAAATTACATCCAGACAAAGAATAAAATCGTCTTACTTAAAAAAAAATAACAAAAGTCTCATTTATTCTAAAACAACGATTTACCCTAAAATCTTACTAAAATTGAAACGGAGCTAGTATTACTATTCTTGTTTTTCTGAAACTTTTATCAAGTTCGCAAATATTAGTAATTTCTTCATTTGTTTTTATTTTTACAAGCCTTCCCTTCTCCACTATTATCACTTCCACCAATTACTATATGTTCACCATAATCGTTCAGCTAATAATCTATAAAGCAAATCCTTCAACAATCTATAAAAAGAGATGGAGAGATGGACTAATATTACTAGAATATTGTTCCTATTCTAGATCTATCACCATAGATAAATTAAAGATAGATCGGAAAAAATCAGATTGCAGTGGTAAAGGAGACTTGAATGAATGGTCTGATGAATGAGGAGTTAAGATTTCTTTGTTGTGGAGAGTGTTTCTCTGCTGGAAATATGGTTAATTTTGGTCTTATATGAATATAATTTTTTTGTTGTGGAGAGTTTCTCTGCTAGAAATATGGTTAATTTTTGACTTATATGAATATAAAATTGTTCGTACAATTTATGCAAGTTTTACATGAATTTCAGCCATACCACTTAGTGTAGACATTTAATTGATGAGATTGTGAGGTTGATTTAGTTGGAACTGTTGAAATAGTTGCCCTTCCTGGCAGCCTATAAATACAGCATTTTCCTTCTGTTTTTGACTGCTAAAACGGAAATACTCTCTCAAATTTCTTATTTTGCATTCCATTTTCCAAGGCTGCTTTAGTTCCTTCCGTTAGGTTTCTGGTGATAATTCTTTGCCTTGGTTCGGTTCGCTTATGTAACTGTTGTATCTTGGGAGACGATTGTCGTAGCAGGCAAAATTTGTCTTAAAGAAACTGTTCGTACAGGCCTCGGTTTCTTCTTCTTTCTTCTTCCTTTACAGGTTTAATTTTAGTTTACTTTAGTATATAAATTCTGGTTATTTCAGTTTACTACTTCATACTTTTTGTTTACTTTAATCTATAAATTCTGTTTACTGCTTTATATTTTCTGTTTATAAATTCTGTTTACTGCTTTACATTTTTCTGTTTATTTAGTTTATAAATTTTTTTATTATTTCTATTTACTGCTTTATAAATTCTGTTTACTATAGAATATAAAATCTGTTTACTATTGTTTATTCTTCTCTTTGCTGTAATTTCTTATACATTTCTGATTAATTAATTATTTAATTAATTTGTTATTTATTTCTAGTTAATTAATTATTTAATTAATTTATTAGTCATTTTAATTAATTAATAATTTAGTTAATTTCTTATTATTTTCTAACAGTAAGCAAGTGAAGACTCGTGACAAGGAATTTTTACTTTACGTTTACATCAGGGGATGAAAATAGAGCTACTATTCTGGAAGCAAGGACTAGGGAAGAGTGAGTGTAACAATCTACTCACTTGAAAGAGTGCTTTATCATATATGAGCAAGAGGGTACGACAGTGAGAGCAGGGAGGTAGTTGTGGCTAGAGATAAAGGCAAGTACAAGGTAGGAGAAACAAGTGCGCAAGAAGCCAGCAATGGAGGTCAAAGAAGAACATGGACAGTGGGAGTAATACATATATAATATGGGGTCGGAGAGGCCAGGGCATTTCAAAAGCTACCTAGACCCAAAGCCTCTTCTCTCGTCTTCTTCTCTTCTTCTCCCACACTCTCGCGTGTCCATATAATCCAAAAGATATTCTTTTCTTTTATTCTCCTTATCCTAATTGTAGTTGAAAATTCCAAAAAAAATCAATCAAGGAAGTTCAAGAATAACTTGATCTTTTACAGCCCAAAACACGATTTTGTATTGTCTTGGATTCAAGTTCAAGCACAAGGTTGCATCTCTCATTTAGATCCTCCTGTATGATTTCTAACACTAATAAGCATTTTTACATCCCCTTCTTCTAAAATTAAATTCCCCTTTTTAACGGGCTAATCTTGTGCAGTGGTCCAAAAAAAATCTGAAAATATCTTTTTTCTTCTTTTATAGGGGGTTTAGGACAATTAGCGCATAATATAAAGCATATACACGCAAATATCATTAAGTTTTATAAATAGCACATTTCATTAAACATAATATGAAAACCCCCCAAATACCCTCCCTAAACTAATCTCCCTCCTATCATTGTCTGCAAAATATCGTTCAACTCTTCCTCTTTCCCTTGAAGTTTTCTTCACCATTTTTAACCTACAAATTTTATTTTGGACAAAAAAAACCAATTATCTAATCAACTAAAGCAAACATTTATGTATTAAAAAAAGAAAATTTTATTTTCACCACTTCCCGAGTTCATCTTCTGCTGCTTCTTCTTCTTCATCTAATTCTTCTTCTTTTTCTTTTTCATCTTCTTATGTTCATCTAGATTTGACTCTCATCTTCATTTCCACCATCTTATTCTTACTCGATTTTTTTACTATGTTTATTATTTTTGGAAGAGAGAAAACTGAAATTGTAGCTAGAAT
>CATIWJ010280224.1:0-12496 GCA_949640765.1 Croton laevigatus | reverse complement strand
AAAAAAAATCTAGCTATTGACGAAAGCACAGTGCTTCCTAATTTCACCAGCAGAACCAGTTTTAACATTGATTCGGCCCATTTTCTCCATGGAAGCAGCAAACTGAGCAAAAAAATCTTCAATTGAACCCTCTAAAAGTTGTTTTACAAAAGACAAGGTAACAGAGTTTGTTGTTAGAGCAGCATCTGATTCAAAAAGACCTCTTCTTTTAAGCAAGAGTGAGTAGTAACTGAGATCGAAGGTTTTGCGACTGCCAGGATCCATCTCTACTTTTGTTGTAGTATCATTTGGGCTTTTGCATTTTCTTGCTCTTAGATTTACTCCATATTCATCGTCTAGGTTTGGGTCTGGCTTTCCACTTCCACTAAAATTGTACAATCTGTTTGAAAATGATGAACAATGAGCTATGCCAATTGTGTGTGCACCTGAAAAACAATTCAGCTTTTGTTAGATACTCAAGTATATCCTTTGAAGTTTTGAACTTGGAAAAGACTTCATTGAAAAATTTATATTTTAGCTGTCTTCGGCAACAGTTTATATTTTAGATGTATTTTACAGCAGTTTTTCAAGTAGTTTTTAGTGTTTTGATTCGTCAAATGCTAAAAACAGTTTTTTACAATATTCAATGAAGTAGCTTTAAACCGATTAAATAGCCATTTGCGAAAGGCTAATCTCTTTTGATTTTAGCTTTTAGCATTTCGTAAAAAGTTAGTAACTGTTTCAAACATATAAACGCTACCTAAATAGCTAATTCTGTCAATCAAACCCTATTACTAGGAAACATACCGGACAGCAAAACCAGATCTTTCAAATCGAGTCCCTCGTTGGCGAAACTGGTTTGCAAGGTAGTAAAATTGGCAAAGGGAGGTGGAATATTTGCTCTAGCCTCTGATTGTCTTGATATAACTCCATCTCTTCTACCTGTAGGAACTCTCCAGAATGGACCTCCCTATATATACACAAAAAAATACTCTTTAGTATTATAAAATTGTTTAAATTTTTTAAAGCTAATAACTAAGATTAATTAAAATAATTAATAATCAGCTGAAGGGTCTTACTGTGGCCACTATAGAGTCTCTAGTAACTAAAGAAAGAACATCAGCACATGAAACAATGCCAGGACATTCAGCTTCAACAAGGCTCTTCACTCTATCAATGAAGTCAAATCCTGTCAGTGTTAGATTTGGAGGAGCAGTTTTCTCTGTTTGTTCTCCAGAGGTTGATGATGTGTTCAAAAGCACAGATGCATCACAACCCTGACATACGATATTATATATCAATTCAAACTATATACTAGCTTTGTTCGCTAATATCTAATAACTAATTATTAACCATCATCAAACAGCTAATAGATACTAAAACAAGTAATTATATGCTTAATTAACAACATTGTAAAAAGAGAAAAAGTGAAAAACAAACCCTGACAAAACAGTCATGGAAGTGCATTCTGATAAAGGCTGCAGCTAAAGATGGAGCGTTGTGAATGTGTTTATTAACAAAATCTTGCACTATTTTCTCAGCATTTGGGCAGCTTTTAGCATAAAAACACAACTTCAATTGTGCTCCAGTTGAGCCTATAAATGCTAAAAAACTAAACAGTGCTATCACTACACAAAAACAGCTACTCCCTCCCATCTTTGATTGGTTAGAAGATATGGGTTGAGCTAATTAATAACGGAATTGCCAAGAATGAAAAATAAGAGAATATATAGACTCAAATTTCAGGTCAAAGATAATTATAGTATCTTAACTTTTGTTTGGTTGGAAAAAATTGCAATGATAAGGAAAGGACATGTAGAGCGGAAAAGAAAAGAAATCAATTGATATTTCTTTCGAATTGTTTGTATAAATAGTACTGTAAAGAAAATTAGCCTTCCTCTAAAAAGTTAAAAAGAAATAGTAGTAATATATTATGTTCCTCCTTTTCACTCTGATTTAGAGGGATATAAATTTAAATTTTTTTTTTCCCTTTTCATTTTCTCCCTTTCCCCTCCAAACAAATTAAGCCTTAAGAAAAGAATTAGTGCATGAAAGTTATAATAATTTAAGAGTTTATACTTGAAAAAAAAAAACTATATCATTCTTTAGTATATATATATATTCTTACTAATTATTATTTTAAAATGATGACACTTAGTTGTATAAAAACAAAAACAAAAAAATCTAATGCATACGTGAATGATTTGTTGGAGAATATTGCTTTTAAGTTGTCATACAATAAAAATCAAAGAAGGTGCATACAAAGAAGAAAAGTATAATAAGTACAATAATAGTTCACCTGCCTTTATGATCATGTATAGCTTTTATGTTCAATTATAATATTTTTATGGTAATACTATAGATATAGTTAGCAACTGCAACAGGTTATTAATCAATGTTTCAAATTTCAAATTTCAAAATCAGCCGACACACTCATCACAAAGAGTCTTTTTCAATGTTTCAAATTTCAAAATTTTCTTTGAGAAATTTAATTTTAGAAAAATTTGAATTTTATGTGAATTTTTTTCAGCTTAATTTGGCTTCTCTTACTTAGTGTATTCTAGGTTCTTATAATGGTATATTTGAAAAACTATTTGTTTATCAAGCTTCTGGGATAAAACTTGAAATATAGATCAACACTCTGAAGAAAAAAAGTTTTGCGATAGACCTCTGTTAAATTAGCAAGTGAATTTTTTGCTGGAGATCTACTGAAATTTGAAATTTAATGTGAAATTTGGTTAAATTGGATGGCGTTTCAATTTTACTTGCATTTAAAATAGTTAAATTTCGATAAACTGGATTGGAATCTATTTTCCATATTGTTACAAAATTTCGCAAACTTTATGCATTTTTATGAGGAGACTATTTTCTTTAACGGGTTAATTCATTTCATATTTTCATTATATATATATATATATATATATATATATATTGTAATTAGGTTGATTAATTATAATTAAAAAGAGGCTGTTTTCAAAATTATTTTTATAAGATATGATTTTTTTTAAATCTAGTGGGCTGGTTATTCGGGGGAAAAAAAAATACCTTTTTATAATTATCTAAGAACATTTTTTTATTATTTCCAAAATTATTTTTCCAAAAGAAGCAAGTAAACTATAAAATGCTATTTGCGCCAAGTAAACTATCAAGCATCATGCAAAAAATACAACTTAGCTCCGAAGTGGGTGTTCACCATTTGTCTCTATTATTCATTTCCAGGATAAATCTGTTGAACAAAAAAACGATCCATATATTCTTTGAATTCTTGTTCATCCAAATATATTCTACATAACAATAACCTTTTAGGGACCATCACATCTTTTTCCTTCCCAAAACCTGCTAAATCAAAATGATTTGTATTATCGAAGTTCTTCTGCAAGCCATGATTCTCCCAATATATCATAAAAGTCAGATTGAAGGTTGCACAAACTCATCGAAACATAACCCTAAAGTCTCAGCTGCTGGATTGAATAGCATTCAGGTTTAAGCTTGATGACTGCAACACATTGTAAATTAAGAGTTAATCCTGATGATCAAAAGCTAAGAGAATTTCAAGATTGGGTTGTTTTTCAAAAAATTTGCAGATTTTCCAATTTATAACTACTAAAATAAATGATATAAGAATCTACAAATGCAAAAGAAATGAATAAAAAAAAAGATTCTAACTTACCCATTTAAATTACAAGCAAAAATGTTTTGACTGAAGATGACAATTAGTTAGAGCTTGTAGGAAATAACCTGCAAATATATGAGTTTAATCCTCTAAGTCATCTTTATGAAAATCCATGATAAGAAAACAAGTGACATACGAAAGAGGTAGTGAGGAAAAGCTACATGAATGTACATGGTTTTATTATTCAATCATGCAGGCCGTAAGATTATGTGATTAAGCCAGTAGAGTTTGGAAATGACTGCATAAAATGCTATCATATAACTAGAGAGGATAAAATTTGAGTCCAATGAATTGAATATACTACAGATATACAAATCAAGAGAAATAAATCTTGCCTCTGATATTAATGGCTTTGCATGTTTTTCCCATTCTGTAGCCCACCTTGATGAACCCGTCTCCACTGCACCATCTCTTAGTGACTTCAATGCATTACATTCATCTGGAAAACCCTTAAACAGCATCTGTGCAGATAACAGTTTAAGTTCTGTCATTTTACACAGCATATTCCTTTTGGCTGATAAATATTTCTCAAATGATAACCAAAAGAAACTGACTCATGCAATGATTGATGCACTCCCTTCTTAATCAAATCAGTAAAGAAAGATTCATTCTTCTTTTCTAAAAAAAGACGGTACATACAATCAGGTTGTACCCTAATGTGAAAGAGTTTGCAACAGTGTGTTTTCAGGACTGTGATTGGATTGTAAGTGAATATGCTAACGAAAATATGATGCCTTTGCTTTTTATTTAATTAATCACTAAGATTAGAATGTGAAACTTTAATTTTGTACTTATTCTTGATAATTACTCAGTAGATATGAACTTAAAAAATGCTATCACATTTAATTTTGTTACAAAATGACATAAGAGAAACTTTACCAAGAGTTCATCGGCCAGCTCTGAAGATGATGAAAAGAGAAGTCCATTTTCATCAACTTTCACCAGCTCCTTGATGCTTCAAACCAAAACCAAAATTATTAAAGACAATAAATTTCATTCTGAAAAAGAACTCTAGTGAATGAGTGCATTACCAGGAGTAGGCAACAGCACAAACAGGAAGTCCACAACCGAACATGTCAACAACCTAACGCCAACGATTTATAGAGCATGAGTTCAGCAAAACTGGGACATTTTTTGCTTAATCCTAGAAAAACAATTTGCTTTTACGTGCCACTGGCTGAAGAGGATTTGAAATTAAAATATGACTTGGTTTGTACCTTCATAGGAAGGTCCAATCCAGATGATGAAGTATGCAAGCACACACCAAGATCTGCTGACCCTGTAAACATGAAAAAGGTATACATGAATTTCATATCTTCAAGGGGTAAAAGAGTAGATAATTTGAACAGATTTCTACCAAGAAGCAACGGGTAATCCTCGGCTGACAACCACATGGTACGAAATGCCACACGCTTGAGGTTTAGCCGCCTTATTTTTTCTTCATATTTCTCTTTTTCAGGTCCCTTTCCTTTGAAAATGGCCAAACACTGGTTAAAGGTTATCACATACTAAACACTTAAATATATTCATTTGGAAGGAAAAATGTTTTTGGTTTTCAAATGAACAAATAGACAATACCCGTGATGATAAATAATAACCTAGGATACAAGCATTTTCTGTCATCAGTTATTTCTTTCCAAAGGACCTCTTCAAGATCAGAGTCATTTTCATTTAAGATTGCAGCAACACGTCTATCATACATAACCGCGGCTTCCAGTAGAATGCTAAAATCTTCATCTGGTGTCCTGAAAACATCATTCTTGCCCAAATTAATCTTTGAAAAATCTGTAGTTCAGGGTATTATATAGGAGGAGGTATGAAAATCACTGCAGGGGGTTACTATTTAACAATCAACTGAAAATAGTGGAGTGAAAGTACTAGTAAACACAATAACACATGCAAGTTCTGTAAAAACCCTTAAAGGCGTAAAAACAGTCACAAGGACAACAAACATGTGCGGGAATTAGGGCATTAAAGTAACTTGCCTCAAGAATTCAAACTAAAAGGAGAGTAACTCATCCAAAGTCTCACAATTAACAAATGAAATTATGACATCAGAATAAATAAAGCAACATAAAATTGAAACAAGAATACAACCAAAGAGCCATTTAGCACACATCAAATGAAAATTCCAAACCCAGATTCTATGGTAATTGGTAGCCAATATATCTTTTCATAATTTCATCATTAACATGAATATTCATTTCCTGCCAACATCATTTTCTTTCAGAGAGAGAGACAGAGAGAGAGAGAGAGAGAGCTTACCAGCTTGTACTGCTAACAATAAGTGCTGGTCTGTTTGGCTTTAAGAAAATAGCACCATCAACCAAGGTTGTAAGCAGAGTGTCTTTTAAATTTTGGTTGCCCGTTCCTACAGATCCAGAGAGAAATGAATAATTTACAAGATTATCCTCATTTAACTGAGTCTTGACAGTGATAAAAAAATGATAAATTTATATTACCACGGGTGATGCAATCACGAATACCATGAGGCTGACTTATATGCTTATCCAATCTGCAGAACAACTGAAAATGATCCATTGCTTGTGTAAATATGTGATTCAATTTTTTTTCTGAATATGTTTGGTATGAAAAGAAACTTCAAACCTCATGCTTTTCCTCAAGAGAAACAGGATGAAAAAACTCAGGCGGTTGATCATATAGGACTGATGCTCTGATAATTTTAACATGCAAAACATGAACAATTGATCAATAGTAAAATTGACACTGATGTTATGTTCCCCAAGATGAAGAAAATCAATATAATGAAAAGCAGAAATACTTACCTAATTCCCCAGTTTTGAGCCAATTCATGTTGCATAGCACTTGTTACACAAAGGGAGCCATCAGCCATCCTTCCATAATGCCTCTCAAGCCTTAAGAGATGGAGAAATCAGACGCCCAGTGCAAGACTATAATAGCTTCTAGTGCTAAAAAAAGTCTTTGGAGCATTAAAAACATACCATCGATATACAGCAACAAAACGACTGTTTCTTCCAAGAGACAATGCCAGTAAAGTATATCCAAAGTTATGCCAGTCAACAATAAAAGTGGAGTTCCTCAGCCAACTAGCCCATTTTACAGCCACCAAAGTCGGAACAGATGGTGGGTTCTATAGAAGCAAATTCAGAGAAAAATTGTAAGGAATTGCATACACAAGGAGATACATCAGCAAGACACATATGCATATGCTTATATAAGCTTAAATAACCAGGCATCAAAATGCATCCATTCTTTAAGTCTATGTTTTCATTACTGATTAACAAATTTTCAGGTTTAAACTTTGCACACTATATATAATTTTACTAAGCATATTTCACATTTGCCATTTAAGAGTTCTCATACTTGGGATTAGAATACTCTAATTAAAAATATTCTAAACTATGCTAAAAAATTTCAGTTCTTAAATTTGTAAACAAAAGCAAGTTGCTGAATTGAAGAAACCAAAATGAAACTGAAATATTATAGTTTGGTCCAGTTTTTAGAAATGGTTTAGAAAGAAAGTTTGTTTTAAAATGTAACCTTCATTGATTAACTAAGTGTAAAATAACATTTAATAAAAATATATGATTCTAGACAAGATAAGGTAATAGTATATATTTAAAGAGATTTCTAATAAGAATAAATTTTTATACAAAACAATGTTAGATATTATAATATGAATTTAAAGGAACCATGATTGTAGTGTATGTGGAGGTTTTAGTAATTGTTTAACCAGTTGCTGAAGCCAAAGGTTGCTTTACAGGGATCCTAACACCGGTGCCTTTCAACTCTCGTTTCATTGAATAAATAGATGAATATACAATAATCAATGGCTGATTCACAAGGATCCTAACACTGATTTAGCAACAGCCATATAATCTAATTATGGAAATAGAATATGAACACAAAATAAATAGGCTGTACATATTATACGTTTGCTATTAACAGTAATTAGTCCCATGAGGGGAGTGGTGACCCTCTATCAGCTTCATTTCACAATCGTACCAGCTAAAATATACTGCAATGGTGGCTCCATACTGTATTACTTTATACAAACTTAAACTAAATATATCGAAAGCAAATCAATATTTTGTGATTAGCTTGTAAAGAAAAATAACTCATGCAAACACAAATGTACTTAAGTTATTGGACAAATATGTGCCAAATTGCCAATAAATCAATAGAATAGAGTAGTTCAAAGATTTCACATCTAAAGTTTTTTAGAAACTAAGGAGAATTTGTAAAATCACTTGACTATGTAATACATGTTATATTTAGGCCAAAAAAGAACATTTGGATAATTTCTATAATAAATTATATCATCAATCATCATACTCCAAATGATTGCATCCTCAATGAATTTGAACTACACAACATTCTCACATGGTAAAAGACATTCGTCCATTTCACCAGCCTATTAAGTCAGAGTAACTAAACTCCAGTCACCCAGTCATACAAATTAATTAAAAAAGTAAACAGCCAACAGTTCTAACGAAGAACTTCTCCCTATGTGAAATTCATTCTCACCTGCACTATGAAAACATCTGGAGCCGTTACCTTGATGCAGAGATGCCAAAGCAGCATAAAAAACTGAAACAGTGGTTTAAACAAGAGAACAAACAGTTTAAACACCTTTGGAAGATTCTGAGAAGGTATTGGCCACTGTTTCTGTAAGACCAAGAATTTAGGGAAAAAAAAAAATTGTAGTAAGTGATACATACATCAACCCAAGCCCTTCCTAACAATACGAAATAAGAGTTTTATATGATATATACCATTTTATGAATATGAATGGACTGATTCTGCAGTATTGCCAAATGTGGATCAGAACCTTTCAAAATAAACAAATAGAAACAAGTTTTTGTAAAATGAAACATCTAGTGATTTTGATTGTCATGGAACTAAAGGCAAGGTTATTGATTTTATCATACAAGCAAATCACTTAATTCTAACCAGCAAAAGAAAAAGCCTATACGCAATCACCTAAAACCAAACCAAACCAATCTTTTTTAAAACTCACAAGATTATAAGGTCTTGATGATAGGACTGGATCAACTCAGTTAATGTTTTCCTTTATCACATTTTTTTTTCCTTAAAAAAAAAAAAAACAAAAACAAAACAGAGTGCCATTACAAAGACAGCCCACTGTTAGATGTAAGTCCAAGTACATTTCATAAGCTAAAAGGAAAACATTAGCTCACATATCAAACAAAAACTGGCATAAATATTAGTTGAATTCCAAACAAAGATGATTCTTGATTACCATTCTATAGATTAAAATGTTCACTCTAAAAGTTCTGATATCTTTCTTTCTACAGCTCAATCCAGTCCCAGCAAGTAAACATCTACCACCAAACAATTAACAAATAATAATTAAAAGGGGAAAAGAAAACCATACCTCCATATGAAACAATGTCCACTTGTAGATTTGCCTACAACTCAAGACCAGTAAAAAGCTAAATAGTGTTTGATATTTTTAAATGATAAATTAAGGGCAAAAATTTGCAGGGCAAGAAATGAAAAACATCAAAGAATTGAGAAAGAATAGCACCTGTTGAGCAAGGGACAGAGCATGATATTGCATTCGAGGGCTGCGTCCAATATCACCCAAAACGACCACACATGCCCTTCCTCTCATCTTCTGCTTCTTCTCTTCTTCCAATAATAAACCTCAATAAACAAATCAAAAACAAATTAGACTCTCTTTTCCCTTCTAAATCATCAAAATTTCAGCTTATTTAATTCCAAATGTTCCCAATCCCATGCTTGATCTTTCCAAAACTATGACTTATCGTGGGTTTTGAATTAACCGAATAAGCAAGAGGGTTGTATCATACTATCATTCATATCTCACCATAGCAAACATTGATCAAATCGAGCAAAAATTTGGTTGAGAATCGAAGGGACTAAATGCAGAGACACGTTAAATACATAGTTAATTATATATTTTATGCTTGAACTTTCAATTTTTCTAAACAGTGTCTAATAAATTGAGAAAATATCAATGTTTTTGTAACCGGACTATAGATCGAACCGGCACGATCAATGGTTCATGGTCGAACCGGGTTTTTGATCTTTTATTAAATTTTAATATTTTACTAGCAAGTATTCCAATGTAAGTCAATAACAAATTAACTCTCAATACAAGAATTCAGCACCAAAAAACCTAATAATTTCCTGTTCCTAAAAAACATTTAATTTCTTAAGCAAAGGTATGCAAAAAATGAAAAGCTGATAAACTTCCAAACATGGATAGAAGTACAGAGACTGAAAGAATAATTCCAATTTCCAACTGTTATAAAAGCATCAAATTTGACAACTATCAAGCACTAAATCCAAATCAAACTATCAATCGTGAATCTCAAACCACAAAATTAGGATATGCAATTATCATGGTCCAAGTATGATATATGATCTCAAAGTTCACATAATAGTATCTAATGAGACATGAACAGTTAGATTGTAATCCTGTTTCTTAACCATGTTTCTAATAGCATATTAGCAAAGCAACCAAGTTAAATTGTGATCAATTATCATGAAAAGCACCATTTCAAGCTACTTCATATTCCCTTTCCCTGCAATAAAGCAAAATGATTCATACATGTATTAACGCAGACTTTATATAAGCTGCAATTCTCAAGAAAAACAAGACTTTCTTTGAATAAGTTAAGCGTAACTTCAAAATTGAAGCTGTGATTTGCTAATATTTACACAGTCAATTAATTTAGTATTCAGAAATAGCAATACATTGATTATCAAATGTAAGCGAGCATAGTTTCACTTTGGCTCTCAAAACTCACATAATCTCCATGTTCATCTCAATATTCCAGAAATTCGCCAATCAAACTATTTATATAATCAATATGTAATTCAGAAAAAAAAAACTAACTAAATATATAAAAATTTGAAAATTTCAAAATAGTAAGAATTGAATTGGAACCTGGACTCGGCATGGATGAAGGATCTGGCGACCCCATGGTTGAAGGAGCTGGCGAAGGAATAGGCGACGGCTGGTGAAGGAAGAGCAGCTAGAGCTAGAATCAATTACTTCACTTCGGATTGATTGCTGGAATCGAAAACACAACACAGCAGCAGCAGGTGGCGTCGCAGAAGCAGGCTGGAACTCACGGTGGCTTCATGGACAGAGGTCGACGTACGGTGGTGACGGAATTGCGAGCTCTCTGCAGGTGAAGGAAGCGGCAGCGGCAGCGGCTGCGGCTGCGAGAGACGTAAGAAGAAGGAACGAAAAAAGTAACCAGAAACCTTCCCAGATTGGGATTAAGAAGGCAAAACGATACCGTATTTCCGGTTTGATCGGTTATCCGGTTCAACCCGTTTTCAGTTCAATTTCCCTTCCAACTTGTCATATGAACCGGACTGGTGGTGGTTCCGGTTAACCCGGCCTGTCCGGTCCTGACAACCATGTAAAATATTCATTTGTGTCCAAACATTGATTTTCATTTCATTTATTAAAGGTGATAAATATAAATTTGAACTATCCATACTTTTATGTTTCGGTTGCTTTTTTGTGTAAATAAAGTAGTTGCTAAACTTTTTAAGTGCAATGATATTGGATGCGAGTAGTAACCCTAAAAATGATAGTCCCTATAATTTTTTTTTTACATAGATTTTTTTTACATACACCCATTTATATATTCAGGAGAGAGTCTTTTTTGGTAACTAAGGCATCTCGAACTCTCATTATCCAGCTCCTAATCTTTGTTGTTTTGTCACTGGACCGGCCTCGCCTCCGATAGTCTCTATAATTAAATTAATCACTTTCTTAAAAGGTATTAAAAATCAAAAAAGCATTAAATTACTAAAAATTTTGCTTCTATCAATCAACAATTATTGTACTATATAAATATAATACTATTCTGTTAAAAAATATATATATACAATATTACCTCTGTTCCAATAAAACTGAGACTCTTTTATATTTGGGTGTTTTTAAATAATTAAAATTTTTAGTACTTTTTGTTGAATTAGTATAATTATACTCTTTGTCTTATAATGTAAAATGGGAAGAAAATCATAGAAAAAAATAAAAAATAAATAGTAAAAATATCAGTTATTTATTAACACATATAGTACAATGATAAGTGTTTATTAATACTTGCAGTATAATGATAAGTGTATATGTAATTTTGGTATAAACTTCACTTTATTAAAAATAAAAACTGTCAATATATGTTAATAAAAAATTATATTTTGAAAAAATAATCAAAAAAATTCTCAATATCTGCTATTCTATCCTTATGGAGTTTCTTAACCAATTCAAAGGAGCAACACGTGCTTCCATTTCTCACTTTACACGCACATGCACATGCAACCACGGTTGAGTTAATCAAGCTTATCTAACCCTGTTAGCATTGCAAATAATATTCATGTGGAAGCAACGGTTTTCTCTAGGTGCAGGTTTGAGCCTAGAGTTTTTAGCCCTTGGAATAGCTTTGCAATATCTTTATGTTCATATGTCAGGTGCAGGTTGCATTTTTGTGAACTCACAGGTTGTTGCACTGGTTTTAAAATTGCCAAATTCTAATGTTACATAATTTGGATCTTTAGTGTTTGATTGTAGATATTTTTTAACTTCTAGACCAAATATTATTGTCAAGTGGATTAGAAAGTGTTACACTTTTATTTTGAATGGACTTGGGGATGAGGGCCCAAAATCTAGCTACGTTACTGTCTCCGGTAATTCCTTAATGTTGGGGTATTGAAATACAATGGTCTTACAGCTCCACTTATAAATTGATACCATTGCTTTGGACTTGTGTTAAAAGGAGATTAAGCTTAGTACGTTAAAGGTTGTTTATCAAGGAAAGAATAAGACTAACAAGATAATGTTACAAATTTATA
>CATIWJ010280153.1:0-15728 GCA_949640765.1 Croton laevigatus | reverse complement strand
TTTTCCTTCTAATTGGAAATCAAAACCTTTCTCCTCACTGAAGGTGAAAGTGGTGGAGAAAAGTTTAGTAGGAAGGGTGGTGCTTATTCGCTATATCATGTTAGTATCAAACTATTAATAATGGTATGATATTGAGTTTGATATAAATGATGGCTTTTCCTAGCAACGCTCATGTGCTTGGATTCGAAGAATGGAGAGATGGTTTGCAGGTAAGTATGCTATTGTGGGCTTATGATATTCTGATGTCTTCTTGACAATGTAGGTAGTTTCTAGCAAGATTCTGGTGTGTTGTTACCGTATTATGATAGATTAATATGAAATTGTATACAACAGTTTGAATATTGTGCTGTAAATATTCCACTACATATTTTCATCCTACTTTTGGAGTGGGTAATGCCAACTGTGAAGGTGATTTGTCTTCCCGTAACACAGAAAACCAACTGCAAGGAAGCAATGGAGCTCCTAAAAACATCTTTGGATTCTTGCAAACAACTGTGCTTGCCCTTGGCGCTCTTTTACGACGAACTTACTGTAATGCTGGAACATAAAAAACTTAATCCAGCAATTATGGAATGGTAAATGTGTAACCTGTTTCTGGTAATTGAGCTTTCTCAGCAATGTAAGAAAATTAGCAATTGCTGCATCATGTCTCAACTTGTATGTAATTTGTAGGATTGCCAAATATGTTGGAGAATTTGAATCTATATTTCTATCCGATCTTGATAGTGGGCAATTCCAAGGTACAAATTTATATGGCGGTTTAGAAGGTGAGATAAGTGAAGATGTTTCTGCCCTTTTCTTCTGGTTTTTTTTCCTTAGAATTTTTTGAGAATCAAACTGGTCATAGCGTTATAGTTTTGACCCTCCATATAGGTGAACTATGGATGAATTTGGACGGTGACATATCTCCTATTTGTTTGAGCATCTTTCCCTCAGTTTCCTCAACCGTGCAGTAATCTTTTGGACGACCCTCTTCTTTATATTTCTAAATTATTGTCCAATTCTCAGAGAGTATTGAGCCTAAATTTACTTTGTGCAGGTCTATGACTTCTTTACAAATTCTCCCTGCTTACTTCCTTTTACTTTCCACTGTAAGCAGAGATTTATTTTGGTCATAAAAAGGATATGGAAGCAACCATTTGGAATCACTTTTTATTTTCAATTTTTCAGGTAGAGAGGTTAACAAATCAGGGGTCTCTTGGTGGCATTGATGCATTACTAGGCTGTCCTTTACACCTTCCATCTTCTAAGGCAAGTCCTATTATTATTTTGCCACATATATGTGTATATGTAAGAAATTACTTAATTTTCTAGTTTTGAATGTTTCTACTTTATATTTTTGTTTTGAATAATCCTTCAAGTATCTTTGGATGAGGCAATTTTTTAAAATAAATGTATGGCTGGAATTTCTTTCTAGCTTTTTGAAATGATTAATTTGTTCCCCTCTTCATAGCCCTCACTTTGATACATTCGCTTTCATTTTTACTCTTTAGATGGTTATGAATATAAAAATGAGTGGGGATTTTAGGAATTTTTCAAAATTAAAAAAGAGATCTACAAGAAAGTAGAAAAGAAGAGTAAGATGATTGGAGATTATAGTTTGTGGTATCATTTTGCTGAGTAAAATGGTCATTTATTTTTCTAAACTTCCTGTGATGCATACCTGTCAAATGATCTTAATTGCAAAATTAAAAAAAGAAGGTAGATTTATGTAGACTTTTGATTGATATCAAATGAACTTGAAACGCTAAATAGAGAAATTGAAGAATTTAGACACCATTGGTATTAATATTTTTTACATATGTTTTGGAGAGGTTATTATTTTAACACCAAGTGTTTATCAGTATTAGTTTATCGTACAATGAATATTGGATAATGTTTTGAGCATCTGCCAATAAATTAAATTGGAATACCAGGCAGAGGACAACGGAAAGAAGCTAGTTAGTTTTGCAACTGTATAGAAGTAAAAAATAAAAAAAAAAAACTAAATTTTGAAAGAAAGGAATGAGAGGAAAGGAATGATAATACTTTTGGAGGTGTAAAGGCAAAATTGTCTAACTATTTGATTGATTTTTTACCTTCAAAAAAGATTAGGGATAGCGTTTTAATCTTAGCTGCGTATCTTCAAATTAAAGTAGGTGTATCAACACATAATATTACCTTCCAAAGGCCTTTAACTCTTACACCAACTGATCTTTTGGCATGCTCTAGCACTGAAGCACACTTTTAGATAAAATGGAAAGCAACTTGTTTCCAAGTAAACCTCTGAAAATGAGTATGGAAACAATTTTTGGTTGACAGTAAATGTTTGAAAGTTTCTTCATGCAGCTAAATGTTGGTCTTCTGGAGCTAAAGATGCTTTAAAGTTATAACATGGGCATTATCTTACCAACTTATTGTTGTATCACTTCCCTTTTCTTTGTTTATCTAGTGTGTCATTGTGCCAATTTTAACCATTTTGCTGATATCTTTTGTCTTGTGTGATGCTAGTATTTCTCTGTAGCAGGTTGGCAATCTTTAACAACAAAGCAGAAAGAGATCCTGTGCCTTTCTCTTTATTATGCAGCCAATTGGATGAGAGAATTGGTATTTATCTGAGACAATGTTACCATTTATATTTATGTTAGATTTCATTTCAAGAATTTCATTTGGGCTATAGTTTTAATGCATTTATTTTCAAGTGTAGATCAATGCTTTTTGTACACAAGTTACTCAAGGATTTCAATGCATAAGCCAAGCTACAAAGGAGGATATGATTGCCAAACTATTGAAGCGATTGAGGAACCTAGTGTAAACTCTAGTGCTCTCATTTCCTTGACATAAGACTTTATATTATATGCAAGGAAATCATATACAATATCATGAAGCAAATGCTACTTTAGACATGTAGGTTGCTTTGTGCTAATAGATCAATTGTTGTGAAAATTCAGTGGGTCACCCTTCAAATAGTTCTTACCAATTAAATTATCATCACAGCTCAAACCTAATAGGTTTGTGATCAAAGGCAGGGTATGTTTAAAGCCATTGAAATCTGTAGCGAGCTTAAACCTGTCAAACCATACCCAACCATCAATAATCATTATGAACCTACCATCAATAATCATTATGAACCTAAAACTTAAAGTTATCATATCATAACTTAACATAGAGTCACATCCATTGACTCTTCTTTAGAAGCCTCTAACTCCAATCATGCTCATAAAGTTTAAAGGGAATATGATAAAATTTCTAAGATTTTACAATTAGCTACTTGGTCCTTTGTGCTTTTAGAACTACACTGATTAGTCCCTTAATTACCTTGGGAATAGCTGGTTAATTAATTATTTAAAATTCCAGGACTAATTTCAAGGGCTATTTAATATTTTTCCATAATGTGATGCCATGTGTCTTTACTAAAGGCAAAAAAAAAAAAATATTAATAATACAAAAACCTAACAGGACTCGTTGGTGCAATGGAGAATAAACACAAGGATGTTTCGGTTAGTTTTCAATGAATACATAATAGTCGCACAAGGTTGGCCCCGAGTGTTTTATTAGTAGGCCACATCAAATATTTCTCTTCGGCTTCTATTATCTGTTGTGCATATTTGGAGGGGTTTAAGTTAATTATGTAGATGATTGTTGATGATATAGCTGGACACTTTATAAATTTCAGCCTTGTAGGACATTAGGCGCTACCAACTCTCCTAAAACTAATTGATTTTAGGAAAGATGCATACCCTAGCCTTATAGTGTATGTAGCTTACAAGCTCCCACGGCATCTGAATGTGACTTGACCCACCAGGCCTCCGTCATGGGACACAATTGATGCACGCATGGCAACGATCTTCCCCTCAGCAAATGCTCCCACTAGGAATTGAACCTATAACCTTTGCCTATAATACCTCTTGTAGGATCTCAAGCACTACCACCTCTCCTAAAACCAATTGGTGGTAAGAAAGGCACATACCCTAGCCTTATAGTGTATGCTGCTCACAAGCGTCCACGGTATCACCAAGCCTCCGCCATGGCACAATTGATGCATGCATGGCTAACAATCCTTGTGAGAACGCTGCTTCTCCAACAGTAGTATTATTAATGCTGGATCAAGGCCCCTCCAAGTTGGTTGAAGAAGGCACAAGGGCCCGATATCAATGTAGAATAATGGCTATAGATTTGAGGAAAGATTCTAGTAACCTGGTGGGTACACCTTCCCCATTCAGTTATAGCAGCAAGGCTTGAGTGGTTGTAAAAGCTACTTGGCTTCAATAAGCATCATCTTTTGGAAACCTTGTTTGGCAGAGAAATTGGCTGGAAATTATTTTACAGTTATAAGAATCAAGATTTTTATCCCTTTACTCCCTTTGTTGTTATTTTCCAAGTCTTGTTCTTGAGGATTGTAAACAATTGAGTTTCTTATTTTTGTAAGAAGATTCCTCATTTTTGCAGTAATAAGTGCTATACTTAGATTCCAGATCAGTTTTGACTGCTCTGTTTGGTTATTTTATTGCCCTCTTCATCAATCAATTTACCTAGATTGCCTTACTCTATCAAATTCCCTCCCTGTTTTGTTGCAAATGGAGATAGTTTGGCAAATGATGACATGTAATGTAGTACTTATCTAGTTATGACAGCTTTCGTTATAGATTGTGGCAAACTTGATTAGGCATAATATCTGATGTTACTTAATGAAAGAATATCTAAATGCAGGTTTCTGGAAAGCTTATTAAATAATTGTATCCAGTGGCATCCTATGTCTCTACCAGATCTCCATTTTGATGTGCTACATGTTGGAACTTCCCTCTTAGATCGTGCATATAATATTGTGTATCAGGAAAATAAGAATGAGCATAAGAAAACACAAGATACAGCTTCTCCATCCAAGAGAAAAAACAAGAAGATCTCAAAGTCATCGAGTAGTTTTGATACAACTGGAAAGCTTTGTCAACCAAAAATATCTGATGTGTTGAAGAAAACGGAAAAAGTAACCAGTCAACAAGTCTTACATGAGGATTCTTGTGGTCAATCTTCGAAGTTACTTGATTCAGCAGGCCAAGAAAGTAATTGTACTATTCCATTAATTTTGGAAGCTCCTGCAGCTACCAAAGCTCTGAATGCTCAAAGATATAAATTCAGGCCTCTTCTGGTTCAGTGCTTCTCCCTTTTGGAACTTTCAAATGTAAGTATAGCAAATTTATGTGCAGATTGTGATCTTTCTTTACTTTAGGTTTCTGCACATATTATTGTGGGATTTATCATCTACAAACTATTTGCTCTTGTTGTTCATTCCTTTATCATGTTAATTTGTTTCATTTTGGTCTTTTGCTTTTTCTTTTGTTGTAAATGGGATTGATTTAGCTTGCAATTCATATTCATCCAAACCCTAAAAAGAGCATTCGCTAACATCCTAGTTAAACATGGAATGCATTTTCAAAAGATTAAATGTTAACATTTGATATGTAATGCTTTCTTGCTTCAGCATGTGAGGGAAATGCCCTAAAGTGTGAGATGTAATGAGAAAATACTGATTTCAATTATTAATGACATTTTATCCAATTCATCTTCTTAAGACACTAATGTTTTAATCTTAATTAATACAAAACATCCAACTTCATGTTATCAAGTAAAATCATTATGAAATGTAACTAAAATTACAATTATATAAAGACAAATCTCTATATATTAGCTCTTTTGGTGTGATGCTGATTCAAATGTACTGTGCTTTCTTTGGTGAATTTGATGTTGTTCTGTTGTTTGCCATCAAACGGATTTAAAAACAATAGCCGTTTTATATTGTTGATGACCTGTGCATTTATGCATTTATGCAAGCAGAAGAGTGACCTACCTTTTGAATTACAGAAGCAGGGGCTGTGCTGTTCTGATCCTGCAGCTGAGGTACTAAGCTTAGTTTGCACATTGCATTACAAGGTTTCAAGGTTAACAAATTAATTAAAGAAAATAAATAACAGTCTAATAAGGTTAATGTAATTTTTTTGTTATAGTTACCCCTATATCTATTCCTTTGGTGTGATCTACACAACAAGCTGGACACCTTTACATCTGGAAAGCAAATTGCATCCAAATTCAGAAGTCCAGCTCATGGTTTCAGCAGAATGACTGCGGAAGAATTCCTTAAAAAAATTAGACCACTCTTTCCATGTCTGAGGAAGCATTTTGATAGTGCAGTTTCTACTGTGAAAGATGGTGAGATAATGGCAATCCATTTAGTTGGTATATTAATGGATTTTTCAGATGATAAGAGTGCATGCAAATTTTCGATATGGATCCTTATCTCTCTTTTCTCGTTATTTATTCTAAGTTCATTTTAACGTGATGTAGGAAGTTTAGGCATTTCTGATGCTGTGGATTCTGAAAATATAAAGAAACAATATGAAAATTGAGAAAAAAGAAGAAAGTAGAGAGATTAGAACTAGAATAGAGATAAATATTATAGGACTACATTGTGAAACTCTACATTGCATAGCAATAAGGAGATACAGCCCCCTTTTATACTCAGATATATGAGCAAGTTAGTTCAAATTAACTCCTTGAATGAAGTCACCAATCACTCCTTTAATTACAATATACCCTGATAACTCTATATAGAAAATCTCATCATTCGACATGGATATCATTAGAATAACATTTATAGGTTGATCAAAGAAAGAGGTAGCACATGATGTTATGAAATTTGGTCACATCTCTTCTTTCATCATGCTGATTCAAAGTTCATTTTTTGGATTTAGCTTCTGGTATCATTGGAAAGCTAGGACATGTTTGTAACTTAAAACTTTGCCTTGCCTATTCCATAGGCCTCTTTTCTTGGTCTTTTTGTGCCTTCCTGCTAAATGGTTTCTCTGTCAATTTCCATATGAGGTCTTTTTTTTTTTTCTAGTAATTATTTTGTTATTGTTAAGAGTTGTACATCCTATACAGGGAGGAATAGCTAGCTAGCTAATTTATTAGTACTAATTTTTTTTAGCATTGGTTAGCCCACGCCCAAGTAATTTCACATCAATCCACATACACTAAGTTTCAGCTTCTCATTCAATTTACTTTTGCCCTTCCAATTTCATAATAGTTATTGTCATGTTGTTGAGGAGGGAGAGTATTACGTTTTCTTTGTAATTTTCCTTACACACACGAAATATAAAAAATATGAATGTCACCTCTTTTCGGAAACAAATGCAATGCAGGAAATGATGCTTGTGAAGAACACTGGAAAGTGCATTCTGCATTTGCTGGCAACCCAGAAATAGCTGACATTTTTTCAAGATCTTCAGTGTCCATTTTGTTATGTAAAGAAGTGCTTCATTGTTTAAGTAAGGTAAGGATTTCCAATTTCCAGAACCTCTTGGCATCTATATTAGCCACCTAAAATGTAACCCTTATCCTTATCCACATCTTATTCCTAACAATAGATGCTAAACCTTCCTCAAGTTCAAATGGAAAAAGCAGTCATCTCAGATCTGCTTGAAGTCTTCCAGCCAAGCAAAGTATCTGACAGTGTTTTTTCTGCCACAAAACCTTGCACTGTACCTGTAACGATGGAATATTTATACCTAGGAGTTGCTTCATTTTTAGAAGATGTGTTGGACACAGGTATTATATCTCACAATTTTTGTATTGTTTGTTTAGGGTCAACATGTTTTTTACTTTGGAATCTTTAATTTAATTGCATGGTTTCAACTGTCTCCAACAGCATGTTCATTCTCCTTCATATTGGCTTCAGAATCTCTTCTTACTTTAGAATCAGTGGTTAGCTCGGTCCAGACAATCCTTGGTAAGTTGGAGAGCACTGGTAAAGATATAGAATCAATATCCATTTGCAGTGTCCTTCAAACATTACGCAATAGACTTGGGTCTTCTGCCCAGAAGCTTTTGAGGCATAGCTGGAGTGGTGAAAATCTTGAGAATGGTTGGAAAAATAAGGTGCCACTTATGTTCTCTTTATCTTATTGTTGCCTTTAATCTTTGATGCCAAACGAAAAAAGCAGCCACAGTTAATGTTAAATTTTCCTGTGTTCAGGGAGAAATGGTACAGAAGGTATTGTGTATCTACTTGGAGAATTGCGAGTCTAAATCTGATTTGCTGGATGAGCTGGCTTGCAACATTTTGCCTCAGGTATTCAATATTTTCAGCAATACTTTGATATGATTTGTTGTGCTGCATTTTGCTCAATATTAAGGATAATGTCATCCTAATGTGACTGCTGAGATTTTTTTTGAAAAAAAAGGAACCTTTTGAACCATTTTTTTTGGTTCATACTTTATACACAGACCCCTAATTGAATTTCCTTTGTGTTCTAGATTTCTCCATCTAGAAGAATAGAAGAAGATCATGGTTTTCAGACACTATGTAATGAAACATTTATTGTGTGGTATCACGTGCTGGTATGGTTTTTAAGAGTATGCTCTTCTCAATATTATATTGTCTTTTTCTTGATCAAGATGATTTTAACCACTTACACGGACTTGCATGCAGCATGAAGCAAACCTTGCTATTTTTAACAGTTTGGTGAGTTGCACGCTACATGACATTACAGATGAGTAATTGATACTCATGAGGACCAAAATTTAGCACATTTTTCCTGTCCTATGATTAGGTTAAGGATGCCACACTCAGAAAATCCAGTGCTGGTGGCGGTGTCCAGCTTGAAACTGTTGAAAAGCATTTGCTGGAAATACAAAGATCTGTGAATGTGGTAGTGTCGTTAATTAATATTTGCAGGACTTATGAGAAGGTAACCGAAAGGATTAATCAATTCCGTTTTTATTTTTAAATTTGTGATTGAAAATTTTGACATAATTGAAACAATTTGCGCAGGAAAATGTGCACGCCATGGCTATTAAGTATGGTGGGAAGTTTGTTGATTCATTCCTCAAAGGTACGTATCATTATGGTTGAGTTTAAAACATGTAATGGGAATCTCAGATACATAATCTACTTGATTTCTTCTTTCTACAGTGTTTGACTTCTTACAGGCCCACTTTCAAACACACAATGAGCTTGTAATCCAGCTGGTAAGTTTAGCTGCACTGAATTCTTATAGTGGTGGGTTTCAATCTAATTTATGTTGATGACATATAGGTGCTTGAGCTTCAATTAGCTACGAGAACAATACAGACAATATGCTCAGAAGCAAAGGTCAGTATGGCTATTTCTTATAATCATCAATAGCAGATATATTGAATTAAATTTGTTGATTTTGCAAGGGCCTGAAACAAATCGCTATTACTAGCAAAATTCCTTGTACAAAGCGATCCATAGAATGCTTTTTGTTCCGTGTGAAGGCTCTGCTTCATACAGCCCCGACGAGCGCATGCCGTTTTTGGATGGGTATGTTACTGATGATGATATTAGTTATGCTTAGGATAAATGAGATTTTGACTGCTCATTCAAGATTTTATGGTTTTTGATAGGAAATCTGAAACATAAAAACTTGATGGGTAAGTTAGTAAGCTCTCAAGCATATGTGGATGAGGAGGAGGATGAGCATGCTAATGTTGATGGAGATTTGGCAGAAGACAATAACGCTAGTGAGCAAGAGTGCGGGGACTGAAAGCTGTAAGCTTTTAAATTACTTGAGATTCTCCAACTATGCCTAACAATCCATTTCATTGGATTTGTTTTTAGCTCGTTATCCTTGTAAATTTTAAGCTCATTTTTTCATATTATATTTGTATAAATTAGGTTTTTTCATTTTTTGACTAAAATCATGAACCATACTTTTTCGAGGGAAAATTACTATATAGTCCTTGTGTTTAACCAATTATTGAATCACTTATTTTTTGACAAAATAACTTTTCTGTCCTTATTGTTTAGCTCCATCCAATTATTTATGTAGTTATTTTGTTCAATTTTTTGAGTAATATTAGCCAAAATTTAAGGATGGAATAATATTATTATTGATTGAATATACTCGTAATAAATTTTATAATTTGATGGAAGGATAATATCGTTTTAGAGAACCAAAGTATAGATACGAGATTTATTTGTCAAAATTCAGTGTTGAAATTGTAATATTAGCCAAATTTTAATTGGGGGGGAAATTTCCTTATGATTGAAAATATTAATGCAAGGTTACGATGATGTTAACAATTTTTTTTTCTGAGATTCATGACTGCTATATATATATATATATATATATATATATATGAATGATGAAAACAAATATTTATTTCTAAAATGCTTATATTGAATTTAACAGAAAATCATGAATATAAAAATAAAAATAGCATTTGTTAATAGAATATAAATATGAATAATAATAAAATAGTATTCCCCAATATAATAACATTGTAAATAATATTATTATTCCATGATGCACCAGAATTGTAAATAATACTAAATTAATATTCCATAATAAAATAGAAATAATATTATTTCTTAAGAGAATAAAATCATAAATGTGAATTAGAAAAAATTATAATTTAGTTATTGATGTTTGGCTATAATTACCATTTCATCATTTTATTTTGGCATAATTGCCTTCAGATCACTAACGTTTAACTCTGTTAGATATTTTAGTCACGGTGCAATTAAATTATCACTTTTTTGTCAGAAAAGTTGCTGAATTGGCTCAAGTTGGCTCAAATTTACATTTTTACCCTTTTCATAATTTTGGTGTTCAATTTCAATGTACCTTAAAGTTTTTTTGTGAAAAACTTCATTTTCATACTTAATAATTATAAAATCAAAATATAAAAATTTTAAAATATAATATAATAATATACTATTAATAATAAAGATTTAAAATACCCTAAAAATTTCTAATTTGATAAGATAAAAGTTAAAAATTTATATTATCAAGTAAATATTTTTTTCTAAATGATATAAATGTTAAATGGAAAATGATAGATTCCACTTATGGTGAACATACTGAAATAATTATTCTGATTTATATATATAATGGAAAATGATATGAAAATTATTTAAAAGAAATAATTATGGATATAAATAAAAATAATTATTTAAAATAAATATTATAGATATAAATTAAAATAATTTTCTATGTAAATCAAAATAATTATTTCTAATTTGATTATTTCTATTTTTTTATTTTAACTCTTTTATAGTAAAAAAATGGTATGAAAAATTATTTTGATTTATATCTATAATTATTTCATAATTTTCTACTAAACTAAATTAATTTCATATTTGAAGCCAACCAGTCTAAGCTCTCGTACAGGCCATATCCTCAAGTCTCTTGTATGTGCCATTTTCTGTTCTTCAGTTCAAAAGATCTAATCTTTCATATACTTCCATTGGTGTCATTGTCCATTTCTTCACACCACAAACAGATTCAAACTTATAAATGCTATAGATTAAAAATTTATGCATCTATAGATTGTGCAAGAAGTAATTATATTGCAATTTAGCAAACAAAGAAGTAAGATGTCCAAACATTACATAGCCACTGAATTAATCATGTAAGAACTCAAGCCTTACAAATTGAAAAACATAAGATAACATAATTTAGTTTAAATTGATTTAGATTTAAATAGAAAATTATGAATATAGCTAAAATATACATGGGTTAGCTTTTGATAAACCGCTACTTAAACAGCTAAAAATTATATCAAAAGTTATTTTATCGAACACTACAAAAAATAGCTTTTAGCGTTTTGACTAATCAAAAAGTTAAAAATTATTCCAAAAATTTTTTTTCGAACACAACCTGTATTATTATTTCAATGATTAAAAGAAAAATACCTAAGAATTTTATATTGAAACAATAATAGTAATTTCTTATTTTTATTTTATTAAATTAAGAATTTTTAGTGTATTTTAAGTATTTTATATTCTAATTTTATAATTATTAAATGTGAAAGTATATGAAAGAGAAGTTTTTGGGAAAAAAAAAAATTCAAGATGCAATGAAATTAAGCATCAAAATTATAAAAAGAGTAAAAATATGAATTTGAACCAACTTGAGAGGCCAATTTAATACTATTTCTGACAATTTAATAGCACAATGACTAAAATATCTACAGAGTCAAATATTAGTGACATGAGAGCAATTATGCTAAAATAAATGATGAAATTATAATTATGGTCAAACATAAGTGACGAAATCATAATTTCCCTATGAATTAGAATAATATTCATTAGAATAGGCGTCTAACACTTTCTATTTCATTTATTATTAGATAATTTCATATGGGTCATTTAGGTGTTATGAACACTAAAATTTGCTATCTTTTTTAGGGCTGCACAAATTCGGTTCGGTTCGGTTCGCCGAACGGAACCGAAAATCAGTTTTTGGTTCAAAATCGAATTTAAAATTTTTAACCGAAAACCGAATCGAAATTCGGTTTAAATCAAATTTTGGTTTGGTTTCGATTCGGTTTTAACTGAATTTTACATGTAAAAAATTTCATATTTTTATAATTTGACAAACCGAAAACCGAACCGAAAATTCAGTTAACCAAAAATTTGGTTCGGTTCCAGTTCAGAAACCGAATTTTCGGTTATCTTGTGCACCCCTAATCTTTTTAGTGGGCCCAAGTCCATATCAAACGACAGATCAAATCAAGCCTAATTTCAATATTAGCCCATGGCTTAAATAAGATACCATTATTACTTTACTTTCAGCATAACATCATGGTTTCACAAGTCCCGTACGTCAACCTTAACCTCAATTAAATCTGGCCTCAAACGGGGAATTTTTTTAAGTCAGATGGCTTGGGAATTACACTTAAAATGAAAGTATAAGCTCAAATCAGACCAATTAAACCAAATCAACATCAATCAAGCCAGCACAGGTTGAAGTTAACCAACTAGCACCCCAATCAATACCACATTAGTAGCCAGAGCCAACCAAAAGTCACCATATATTAGTGCATGGTCCACACGTGCTTGCCATGTCACCCACGCGCGGTCTTCACGCGCCAACCAACGCATGGCCATTATGCCCAGTTTGGCCAGCCGTCTGCCATATGGCGCGCTATTTGCACCTACCATGTGTCACTCGTGGCAGGTTTCCGCACGTCTAGTCCCATCTCCTACCACTATGTGTCGCCTTTTTATCACGCTACATCTTCTTATTAGGTTGCTACTTGTCCATGTATGTCTCCTTTTGACCAGGGTCCTGCCAGCTTGCTTGTTCCTTACTCCATTCCAATTTTTTTTTCCTATTTTGGAGTATTCTAGAGTATTCCAATTCTACAATAATTTTTTTGCTTATTCTTTAAGACAGGGCAATCTAGTCCCAGTTTGATTTGGAATTAGTTCCTTGCATTCCCAAATAGGTCATTATTAACTCTTATAAATACCTTAGCTTTCTTTCAATTTAAGACACACCGAAAGTTTAAAAAAAACCTCATTTTCTCTCACAGCACTGTCTATCCAAATTTTCTCTCTCTTGCACGCCATTTTTCTTAGGTTCTAGATGTGCATATTCAAGATTTAGCTAAGGTCTTGCCGAAGAATCGAGGTATCATATGTTAACTAGTTTTTGAATTAATCTTTTGTCCCTTGTCACCTAATAATAATAATATGTAATTAAATCACTTCAAAGTGATTCAGAACTACATTCCGCCCTGATTCTGAATTCAAACCATGTATGTGAGCATACTTGATATTTAATCCCATGTTGTGGGCTCAATAAACAAAAAAAAAAAAAAAAAATTCTCTTTATCTTTTATTAAATTAGTTTTTTTGAAATATCATTTGTTTAGAATCAGTTTATAAACTAGTTTATTTCAGTTTATCATAAATTTCAATATGCAGTATTTTGTTTACAACTAGTTTATTGTTAGCTATTATTATTTTTTTCCTTTTTTCTCGTTGTTTTCATTAAGCGTCTTTGTGCGGGAATAAATATATATAAACAATATTTAAACATGCATAAACAAACATAAATAGTTGTTAAACTTGCATAAATAGGCATAAACTATTTTTAAATAAACATACTCAATCAATAAACCATATAAAAGTTGAGTCATATTCTGCTGACGTGACACATTTAGAGTCCATTTTGTTTCTGTGGCAGTATAAGAAAATTAAATTGTTTACATCTTTTAATTTGAAACTATATTGTATATATTTAATAATTAATTATTGTTATTATGATCATTATCATTGTTCACCATAATTATAATTTTGATGTTTTTTTATAACTAACATATGTAGAATTCTAAAACACAATGAAATGTTAACGGACGAATAGAATAGTGTAACGGAGTAACATGTAAGTGACTAATTAGTGTAAATACTAGACAAGGATTAAAAATCTACGAAACCTAAATTGTAATTCTCCGAGAAGGAATCGAAATGCGGAAATGGAGCTAAGCAAGCAGGGCAGAATGGCGAACCCTAGGAGGATTTCAGAAAACTCAATTCAGTTCCAAAATGTGTCAATATTCTCATCTATAAAGCATTTCTTAAAGAAACCGCAGGCCTTCCCATTTCTGCTTTCAATCTTTCTCTTCCTCACATGGTTTTCTCTCAGATTTCATCGCTCTTCCCATTTGCACGGAACCCAACCCAGAATTTGGAGTAGACAAGAAGAAGAAGATGATAAGAAGGCTAATTTGGTAAGATTCAAATCAGAGCGCATTACCAAGGACAAGCGTGGCTGGATTTTCAACCCCATCTCTCTTGCCATTCGATCCGGAGTTACAGGTCAGGTCTGTCTGTTTATTTCTCTGTAATGAATTGAAATGAAAACAATTTATGTTTTTGTGTTTCCAGGCGGTGCATTGTCTTGCCATTCATTTCATGTCGGCGAAATTCAACCCTCCTCTTTTAGAGGAAACCATCGACACTATACTTGCAATGAGACTTTTGTGATATGGGGTGCCAAAACTTTGTTTAGGGTAAATGATTTATTTTCATCCTCACAAAGCAAAATGAAATTTTTTGTTGGCTAAAGCAAAATGAAATTTTTTGTTGGCTTTCTTCAAATTTTTGTACACCAATTGCAGTTGGAAAACTCCCAGATTTCTGATAATGGCTACGCTCAAGTGATTGTTAATGCAGACGAAGTCGCCGTTGCTGCTAGTCCAAGGGGAACTGCCCATGTTTTGGTAAATTTGGATCCCTCCCTTACTACATATTTTGTTGGGTGCCAAGATAATTTGATCGACTACAACACATCAACTACTGATTTCAATGTGTGGAAAGATTTATAAATTCACTTTTGCTCCATGTTTATACTTTGTTGTGTGTTACACTACTAGAGTTAGATGATAGCTTGTACTTTGTGTAGAGAAAACATTATGCCAAGTCTTCCTTTCGGTTTTTGCACAGCAAATTTTCAAGATGGTAACTAATTTAGCTTCAGATGAAAAGCTTTCTGTGTTATATCCATGCCCAAAACTTGATTTTAGCCTTATGTCTGCACTTTTCCATTTGGAAAAACCCATTTCAATCCTATTGATTTGATTGGTTAAAGTCATGTATTGTCAGTTTCTCTTGTTGCAAGTTCTTTTTTTATTAGGAGATGGTGTTGTGCGTTCACAGCATGCATGTTCGTGTATTTTAATAAACAACATTTGGTTGTAAAGGTAGGGAATTGACAAGATGATGAGCATAATTTGTTGGTTGATCCAAATCAAGCTTCATTTCTTAAAACAGGTTCTGGGCTTGATGAATGGATCGGTCAGCTCTGAGGAACTATATTTAATAGTAATAGGCATTGAATTGGAATATATTGTGATATTGTGAAAGTAATTTGTGGCCAAATACTTTCTTTCAAGTATGAGAAGTCTGGTAGTTATTGAATAAATTTTTGAGGTGATTA
>CATIWJ010280152.1:0-14438 GCA_949640765.1 Croton laevigatus | reverse complement strand
TCTGCTTTCAATTTCCCTTTTGATTTTTTGTTGGTGACTTAGTTAATGTGGCTATGATGATGTATTTAGTGAATCTCAAAAATCAGACTTGATAGAAATATTCGACTTTCTTGGCTGCACGACCTTTAATATAATAGATGCCGCTATGGTGTTGTGGTTTTTGTTTCTTGGCCGATCTGATCTAAACAGAAATACTTGGCGACTTTCCTTCCTGGCAGGGCGACCTTTTATGGTTGCCGCCATTGTCGGTGTTGCGGTGTTTTCTTTCTTGACAGATCAGACCTGAACAGAAATTCTCAACTTCCTCGACCTTTAGTTGTTGCAGCCATAGGGTTGTGGTGTTTCTTTTTTGTCTGATTTGAAGGCTTATATGATCGGAGCCTTCTCTTTCCAATATTTCCATTTGGATTTTGTTTGCTTTTATAAAAAGATTTATCATGCAAAAGAGGATGTGAATGATCTTGAGGCTCTGCTCTCAGAAAGAGACGGTTGTTTTCAGGGTTGTTCACTCCGTCCTCTCTGATCGGTAGCGGAGCCAATGATCACTCGTAGCATTTCTAATATCGGCAACAAATCTTATTTCGTACGTTACAACTACTTCTGCTTTCAATTTCCCTTTTGATTTTTTGTTAGTTAGTTAGTTACTGTGGCTATGATGATGTATTTAGTGAATCTCACAAATCAGACTTGATAGAAATAGTCGACTTTCTTGGCTGCACGACCTTTAATATAATAGATGACGCTATAGTGTTGTGTTTTTGTTTCTTGTCCTATCTGTCCTAAACAGAAATACTTGGCTGCACGACCTTTAATATAATAGATGACGCTATAGTGTTGTGTTTTTGTTTCTTGTCGAATGAGGTTTTGCTCTTGGTGAGGCGGAAGGTTACAGGGTGGGTTGACTTTGCCTCTCTGATTTGCAGTGGAGCCGATGATTTCACTTCTCATTTTGCCAATAACTCTTCAATCAAATCTCTCAGATTCCTTCTACTCTTTGTTTGGCACCTTCAAAACAAATACACCAGAAAAACTTTTAATAAAAATTTAGAAAAGAAGGGGGAAGATCATAATGAGGCAATGATGATATTATCGAAAATCAGTCTAGAAAGGGAACACTCTTCATTTGGCGGGGTAGCCTTTATGCTCTTGGCTGCAGCCATGATCTGATGTTGTTCCCTTGTTAGAGATCGATGGATAGAGTAAAAATGCATAATTTAGCCCCTGATCTGAGACTTGATTCGTTTTTGTTGGTCTTTGCATGTTGGTTTGAGGTTGTGATCATGCTTACATCTTTATAGTTAAAAGCAGATACAGGTAGGGACAATGTTTATTTTTGTTGCATCCAAATGGTTCACTAGAAAACTTGAGCACATCGTGTAATTATTGATGAAGCTTTGCTCTAAGTGGGAGGGGCAGTTGACTGTGTCTACCCTGATTGCTAGTAGAGCCAGTAATTGCTTGTTACATGTCATATGTTTGCAACAATCGTCGGAACAGTTGCCTTTCTTTTTGTCACTTCACTGGAAAACATCCAACAATGTCTGGGAAGAAGGATTATTAGCTCATTATTTTAGTATGAAGCTTTGCTCTCAAAGAGAGGTGGAGTTGGTTTCAGGGTGGTTGACTTCAGTACTCTCTGATCCGTGGCGGACCCAGTGATCACTTATGTTGGCAACAACCTTGTATCAAACATCACTGCTTTCTCCATTTTGATTTTCGTTCACTTGTTAGATTACTATGGCTATGATGATGTATTCAGTTAATCTCTCAAATCAGACTTGACAGAAATACTCTACTTTCTTGGTGGGTCAACTTTTAATAGTTGCAGCCATGTTGTTTGTAGCTTTTCTTGTCTGATCTGACCTGAACAGAAATACTTGATGACTTTCCTGGCGGGGGCAACCTTTGATGGTTGCAGCCAATGGTGCTGTGGTGTTCTCTTTCTTATCCGATCAGACTTGAACTGAAATAATTGACTTTCCTAGCGGGGCAACCTTTAGTTGTTGCAGCCATGGGGTTGTAGTGTTTCTTTCTTGTCTGATTTGAAGGTGCATCTGATCTGAGCCATCTCTTTCCAATATTTTCAATTTGGAACTTATTTGCTTTTATGAAAAGATTTCTCATGCTCTAGTGGTGGTGCTATTTACAAAGAGGCCATGATTTTTTTTATCATCTAGAGTGCGAGAATTTAATGGGAACAAATTAGATTGTTTGGCAAGGCATTTTGTATGTTTTCTGCAAGAATGGCTGTCTTCTCTTGTAGAGAGATTCATTTTTACAGCCACAATTGATTTATTTCCTGTTCTTTCTCTTGATGGAAGGCAAATCTGAGTCTCTCACCTTTTCTCTGGGTTGCAGGTGTCATACTACTTTATGGTCTAGAAAGGAACCATCCGTCCTTGGACAGGGTAGCCTTTATTCTCTTGGTTGCATGTGTCCTACTACTTTATGATCTTCTATATTCCTTCTCCACTCCAATTGAATTTTCTTTTATGCAAAAATCATTCTTAGCATATTTGATAGTAAGGTATATTTTTTGTGGAAATTCATCCTAATGAAATTTTGTGAGATGTTGCAGGAAGTATTGTAGAGTTGGATATGGAATAAAGTGATCTAATGTTGCAATGGAGTGCATTGTATAAGGCATTATTGAGACGCAGGTAGATTGTATCTCCTGATTATTTACACCTTTTTTTTGTAGCTCAAAACAGGTTTTTAATTAGCCTTCCATGTTATGAGGATTTCGTGAAGCTGTCCTGAATCGCTTGCAACACCTGATTCTTTATATTTTTTTGTATGAAATCATGTGAAGAGTTACAGTGGTTTCTTTATTTGTTTTTGTAAGAAATATAGGTTTTCATGATGCTTGCATGCTTCTTTCTGGCTCATTTCTATGTATCATATGGGTTCTACTTCTACTAACCACCATGCTAGTGCTATTGATTCTTTAATTTTTTTCTAGTGTCATCTAGTTTTTTCCATTGTTTTAATGAAAATGATGAGTTTACCTATGAAAGATCAATACCTAAACAAGAAAATCATGCGATTATCTAGTTTGTGCTATTGGTTTTGGGTTTTTTACTCATTTAACAGGGAAAATGAAATATGGAAAGCATAAAAATGTTATTTTTTTTCAAAATAAAAATTTAGTAACATAATCACTATATAAGTTTTTAATGGTTATAAATCAAAGTTAGATCTTAAAACTGTTGTATGCTTTTCATTGGCCCAAGTATGCTCTATTTAAGGATACATGAATTATGTTTGAAAAGCGGTCCAAACCTTGGTGAGTAGACAAACATTTTTAGCCCAAGATGATATATCAATATTTTAAACTCATTTAAATCATAAATTCTATTCTTTCTCGCTTTAGCTTTTGAATGTTTGTCACATTTATACTCTATTTGGCTCATATTCATGTTGTTTCTTACTCATGGTTTCTGCTCTCCTACCCCCTTATCCTGTCTCCTCCCCCTTTATCATCTATCTGAATTAACTTAACCCTATCAGTATTCATGATATGAATATTCTACTTGGTAAATAGTTGGACACCGCACCACTAAGACTGAAGTTTTTTAAAAAAATCAAAATATACAGTAGTAACACTATATCTAATGCTCACTATGATGTGAGCAGGAAGCACATATGATTTATTTATTTATTTTCTAGGATTTGTTCAACTTAAATGTCTTTCTCTATAATATTTATAGCAATATGGATGAGGACGGACATAAATATATCACATTATGAACCACATCAACAATGAGTTGCTCATATTTTATTGCAAAATTAACATGCCGGTGGAAAAGGATTTCTCCATATAAATCCCCACATTTAAGTGCCAGCTATTTTTTTTTTTTTTGGATGGTTCCTCCTAAGTTCCACTATATTGTTATACCTAATTATGTCTACTTGATGAAATATTATATCTGGAATAAGTGGACCTAGTATAAATGGTGCGTGAGGCTCACTCTTATTTAAAGCACATACTTAACCTAGTGCACTTAATTTTTTCTGGAGTTCCAGTTTTTTTTTTATTAGTCAGTTGAACTCTCATCTCTTTCATTAGGCATGCCGATTTCCTGTAGGTTTTCACTTGGTTCTATGATTCTAGTAGAGAGGGAAATTAATTTTTCACCTGAATACTGACTACATGAAAATGTTAGGGAAACCAGCAGAGGGTGGAGGATATGCCCATACCGCAGCATTATGTAAAATGTTCTAGAGACAATAATAAATTGAAATTTATTCACTGAAAGATAATAATATTTTGTATCACAATTTATATTTCTAGTAATAACTATTTCTTTGAACACATTGACACCATTAACCATATGCATCAATGATGGTTTGAAAATTACTGTATAATATTAAATAACACTTTATAATAGGTAATTGTTTTCGAGGTGCTGGAAACAAGTTTTGCTAATTGTGGAATCCTATGCTTTTTTTTTTTTAGGACTTGTTGCTTCAGAAGTTCGACTTTTGTGTGATCTCGTGGAACCAGAGCCTACTTGGTAAAATATTGGTTTCATCCATTATGCTTTGGATTTGTCATATATTTGCTTTCTTACAAAAAAATTATGTATGTAGGACTGTTAAGCATGTTGGAAGTGCAATGGGGGGTGCTGGGGCGGAGCAAATTTCAGTCTTGGTCAGGACTATGTGGAAAGTGAAGCAAGCAAAAACGTGCTTCGCTTATTACATGAACTTGGCTACAAACTGGATCATGAACTGCTGAGAGTTGGGTTTGCCTTCCATTTTCAAAGGGGTGCTCAGATAGCTGTTACTGTATTGTCTGTTAACAAGATGCTAAAACTACATGCAATTGATGAAGCTGTCCCAGTGACTCCAGGCATACAATTGGTTGAAGTAACTGCCCTTGCAACTTCAGACAATTATTCTGAAGTCCTATCTGCAATGTCATCCTTCTGTGAGTATCTTGCACCGTAGGCCCCTTGATCTTGAATGTGTAGTCAATTGCACAATCAATCATTGAAATCACATTGCAATTGCATTTAACTTGGCTCAGTTCATGCTTGGACCTGTCAAATTTCTATGATACCAACTTGACAATTGTATTTATGCATGTTATATGAAAGTAGGATTGCAGCCATGATATGATAGTGTTCCCTTGTATGATACAAAAGACATATCTGATCTGAGCCTCTATTTCCTTAAGTTTCTCTGCATATTCAATTAGATGTTGAGACTTGGGTTTGCTTGATCATAGAGATAGAAAGATGGATACATAGAGCAAAAATGCTCAATTTGGCCATCTTATACGACTTGTTTCATTTTTTTTTATGCATGTTGTGATGATGTTCATATCTTTTTAGTTAATTGCAGTCGCTTTGCTAGAAAAATTGAGCATGTTAGTCTAATTAATGATGAGGCTTTACTCTCTGAGGGAGGAGTGGTTGATTGTCTGGTCTGATTGCTAACAGAGCCAGTGATTGCTCGTTACATGTCATATGTTGGCAACAACCCTCGGACCAATCCCTTTTCTGTTTCTTTTCTATGCGCTAATCACTGACTGGCATTTCAGTGACTCTACGGAATCTGACTCCAGTGCTTACAACCTTGATACGAGATTTGATGGATCAAATCTCTATAAAGGTTGCTTGGTGCGCTGCTGTTTACAAAGTGGCTGTGATAATATTTGTTGTGTAGAGTGCAAGAATTGAATGGTAATGAACAATTAGATTGTTTGGTGTGCAATGTGTATTTTTTGTGCAAGAATTACTTTGTCTCTTATCTTGTAGGAAACTTATTTATTGCAGCCACAATCTTGTTTGATAAATATCGAATGTGAGCCTCTCTCTCTCTCTCTCTCTCTCTCTCACACGCGCGCACGCGTGCTTTAATAGCTTTTTTCCTTATTCATATGCTATGCTTCCAGTTTTTGCATATGGTTGAAGTTTTTCAATAGTATAACTGTTAATGACTGAAATTTTATGATATAGATTGGATATCTTGTGCATAACTTGAATTTATTGGTTAACATGGCTTTTGACCTGTTAGGTTCAGGAAACAAGTGAGGAGAGGTGGCAGGCAGCTGTTGCAGGGATGTTTAACAGCAAGTCTAAAGGTAACCATTATAATGATAGCTGTTGCATGTGGTAAGACGTTTATTTCTAGTAGGCAACTCTACTATACTACTACAGCGTAAGTCTTTGATGTTTTATGCTTAGTTTAGATATTTTTTGGTTATATGTCAGATTTGTGTTCCATTTTTACAATTCCCATCTGCCTGACTATGAAACTCTGGATTAAATTGATATTTGACTATGAAACTCTGGATTAAATTGATATTTTTGCAGTGCAGTACTGTTTTCTGGTCAAAATGACCTGAGTCACTAGTTAGTTGAACAAAGAGATAGTGTTGTTCATACTCCCAAAAATGTGCAGGTGTTTTGTTTTGTTCGGTTGTTTTATATTTTTACCTTTTTAACCATCACTAACTTAACTACAGTTTATTTGTTTAGAAGTTATATGCATTTCTATTATGTTTAATTACTTTTCACTTTTTTGCAATTGTGCGGGAATTTGGGCCCTTAGGACTTCATTCACATTTCTCATTGGTTGCACAATGTTTTGGGGCTATCATGAGCCTTAGTAAGTTGTTTTCCTACTTACCAAGTTGTCATAGTGAGTTGTTTTCCTACTTTGCTTTTTTAGTATCTGTTATGAATAAAGCGAGATAGACACTAGTCCACTAACTTTGAAAACAAATTCAGGTCTTGGAAACTTTAGCAGCCTTAGATTGAGCAATCCCACCACATGCCACCACACAGGTAGTATTAGAAATCATTGTGATAGACCAAGAGATTGATATTTCGATGAAAAAGCTTATTTTGGCACCTGATCTGAGATTCAATTTGGTCTTGTTTGTGTTTGCATGTTGGTTTAAGATTGTGAGGATGCTCACGTCTCTTTTATGAAAACTGGAAGGATTGATAGTGATCTTTGGCCGCATGACTTTTGACTTTGAGCTGTTGATGCTGTGTAGTCTTTTTTCTGCAGCTTTTTTACTGCCACCAAATTGTACGCTAGAAAACTTGAGTTCATCAGTGTAATTAATGATGAGCCTTTGCTCTCAAAGGGAGGCTGTTAGTTTTAAGGTGGTTGAGTCTGTCCTCTCTCTGATAGGTAGCGGAGCCAGTGATTACTTATTACATTTCATGTGCTGGCCATAACTCTTGCAATATTCTTTTCTTGTTTCTTCTTATCTATGCACTAGTAGCTGATTGGGCAACACTATGATGACATAATCACTGACCCTCAAAAATAAGAGTCCAATAGGAAGACTCGATTTCCTGGCAGGGCTGCCTTTGGTACTTGCATCCATGATGTTGATTTGGAGGTTTATCTGATTTGAGTCTTCTCATTCCATATATTTCTCTGTTTCTGTTTGGCTTATTTGTTTTGGTGATTATATTTCCCCATAAATTATATTCACCAAAGCACCTTCAGCATTATATCTTTAATTGTTCTCATATACAGTGTTTATATTTCTTCTATTCTATTGGTTTTTTTAGCATGATGAGTATCTTGTAAATTGTTAGTTCATTGGCATATCATTTCTATTGACTTAGATGGTTAAAGGGTTCTTTTTTATGATAGTTCAAAGTTATTTTCATGTTATAATTATAATTACCAAAGCATCTTTGGCAGTATATCTTTCTTTGTATGTGAAAATGTCTGATAATACTCTCTTTTCTATTTTTCTGTGAAAATGAGACATTGCCATAAAAAAGGTAGCTTGGCTGAGTAAATGAGCTTCTGATTTTTGCTTTGTGGTATGCAATGAGACAAATAGCTAAATATTGCCGCCAGTGCTGTGACGGTGTACCCTCAAAAATCATACTCAAATAGAAACACTTGATTTCCTCCTAGCAGGGTGACATGTAATAGTTGCAGCCATGGTGGTGTTGTGGTATGTCTTTCCTGTCCTGTTTCAAGGCATATCTGATTTGAGCCTTTTCTTTCTAACGTTCCCCTTTGGGCTTTGTTTGTTTTCGTCAAAAATATTTGTCTAGCTATGTTCCTTTGTAAATGCATATGATTTGAGGCTTTGATGAATGACGATACTATTTTGAGTTAGAATCAAACACCGAGTGAGGAATAGAAGAGGTAACATTTGGCTGTGAGTGTGAGAGCTTCTGATTTAATTTCATTTCTGATATATAGTTATTTGTTGCTCTCATGAGTGTGATGATATTCCTTTCTGTTTGTCTGGGATAAATGAATTTAAAGCATGTAAAACATTTTTTTAATAAAAGATAGAATTTGATTTAGTGCTAGTTATTCACATGCACGCTATCCCGTTTGTGTATGACTGTAGATGATTGTTTTAAGCCATTATGGCTTTTTATTGAAACTAGTTAAGTTGCATTTTTCCCGTGTTAACCCTTGTCTGCATTTTTACCTATTATCAATTTTAGTTTCATTTTAATGTTTTTTGGTCTTTGTTTGTTTGATCTACTAGTAGACACGATTTAGAGTATTGTTGTGAAAGTTAAGTTGGTATTTATCCTCAAATATGTGGTGGTGTTCGTTTCTTTTCTTTTCTTTTTGGGACATTGCTATTACTGGTTGTGTTTGCTGACTGCAATTGGGGTCTTTTGCAGGTTTTTTTGCATGTTTGCTTTATGTTTGATTTTATGTTGTTTTTTGTATTTATGGGTTTTGGACTGTGGCCTTCTATCTGATACTATCCCTTTATAATGCCCAATGATGTACCTGATAAAATAGTAGGGCAATTGATGTTAGTCATTGCCTTCACTTTTGGCACTACAGTGGTTAGAAATGCTGGTTGGCCTTTGGTGTTTTTCTTCTTCTTCTTATCTCTGCCATACTCGAGTGTCATTATCTTAAAGAAGATGTGACATGTTTTTAAGTTAATTCTTATGCTTCCATTACCCAAAATTACAAATATTTTATCCGAGGGTTTTGTGGATTCTGATGCTTGTCCAAAATTATTTGATGTTCTAGTCTGTCTTCTCATGAAGTTGAGAGTTGTATATTATTTTTGCACTGATCCAAGCTAGTTCTGCCTTCATTTTTTCATTTGTTTCTTAAACCAGTTAGCCTTCTTTTTGATTTATGTGCCCAATGATGTAAAATCATTAGAGTGGTTGTGTTGTTTTCAGTATAAGCATCCTATATCTCTTTCTGCCCCTCTTAAACATTTGAACAGGGGCAACTTCTTCTTCCTCTTCTTCTTCTTCCTCCTCCTCTTATTAGTATTATTGTTATTATTATGATGATGGTGGTGGTTTTCCCATTATCATTTGAGATAATGTGGAGGCTTTAATTGAAAACCAAAAGCTACACCGACTATGATATTTTAGTGTTTATAAGAACTGAGGGCATCATTAATTTGAACGCATATTTGAGTTGGGGGGTGTTTACATTTCTTTTATCATATTGGTTTTTTTTTTGTGTGATTATCTTGTAAATAGTTAGTTCATTGGCATTTCATTTGTATTGGCTATGATAGTAAAAAGTTATTTTCATGTTACAATTACCAAAGTGTCTTTGGCAGTATATCTTTCTTTGTATGTGTAAGTGTCTGAAGTTGTCATGATACTCTCTGTTTTCTGCGAACATGATATATTATCATTAAAAAAAAAGGTGACCCTTGGCCGAGTAATTTGAGCTTCTGATTTTTGTTTTGCGTATGCAATGAGACAAATAGCTAAATGTTGCAGCAAGTGCTACGATGGTGTACCCTAAAAAATCAGACTCAAGTGAGAATCAGAAATTGAGTGCGAGGAATAGAAGATGGTAAACACTTGGCTGTGAATGGAAGAGGTAACTCTTGGCTTTGAGTTTGAGCTTTTGATTTAATTTCATTTGTGATATATATGACAAGGCCAAACTCTTTTTCCTCTTCACGCCAACCAAGAACACCATTTGGCCTTTTTAGTTTTTTATTTTTTTCTCTTCCCACATGCTCCTTATCTAGCGTTTCTTTTTTTTTTTAAAAAAAAAAAAAACTCTGGGTTAGGGTTTTAACATAATACTAAAGTTTAAAAAAAAAAACAGTAGTGACTTAATTAGTTAAAATACCTATTGTATAATTCGTTAGTCATCTGAAATAAATAGCTCCATAATAATTTATTCATAGGAATATATTTTATTTAATTCTAATATTTTATTTTTTTCACCGAATGTGGTTTCGGTACGAACCCATATAATAATATTATAGTTAAAATTCTCTAAATTTCACTTTGAATATAAATTTAATAAAAATAATCTAATATCATGACTTTTAAAATTTTCGTAGTTTCTGAAACATCCAAAAATATGCTGGTAAACTTCGAATCTAACCAGTATAAATATTATACTTAAAATATTCATAGTGATGCTTAGATTAATATTTAAATATTTAAAACATTAAACTCACTTTCAAAATTTTCAAAATTTACAAATGGCTATTTTAGCTATAACCTCTCTAATTTTAAAAATTGAGGGTTTTACAATATTATCTTACTAATATGTATTTCTATATCAATTTCAAGTTCTTTTAAATTTTTTTGTTTCTATTTCATTTTTAGTTTCAGTTTTTTTAATAGAATTTAGTTTTAAAATTCAACATAAGTTAAATACAAGTTTTAAATTATCCATGTTTTATTGTTTTCTATTTTTATCAATTTTAATATTTGTAATTATTTATTTTTCTAGTATCGGAATGATACATCAAACTTACTAAATGGAACCTTTTTTTAAAAAAAAAAAAATAATTTAGAGATATAATTCTAATTATTTTAAATATTTAGTTTACAATGTTGAACAAAACTTAAATATGTTTTAAACTGACTTTTAGGGTGTTTATTTGGTTATTTACATTAGGTTGTAAGTCATTTTTTACATTATTTTTTTTCCCAAAAAAAAAAAAGCCATTTTTGACACTGTTTGTTAAAAGGGTATATTTCTTATGTCATTTGTGGTTTTGAAACTAGAAAAGATCATTTTTGTCACACTCCTGTTTGAAACATGTTTACTAAACGTATTATGGGTTATAAATGTACACAGATAGGACCCAAAGAACAATTCTGACGGGTTTGTTCCAACATCATATTTACTGTCTCATGCAATGTAGTTTGCTTAAGCCTGAAACCGTTATCTATTTTCCCTCTAATTAGCAGCAAAGCATGTTTTTCATTTGAAAATCAAATCATTCGTTCACTAGTGGTTATTAAAGTGGCCAATAATATTTTTTGCACCCTGTACTACATTGAATTTTGATTTTGCATCCTTAACCATTATATCGTAGTTTTAGCACCCTATACTATCAGATTTTTTTCACACTCTCGTGGATGTAGGGCGCGTGCCCACTTGATAACACTGAAATTCTTGTTCAAAATGGCGTCGTTTTCCTTTTTTGGGGCTATTTCATAAAAAAAATCTATTTTTATGGGCGTTTGGGAACTAACTCAAATCTGAGGGACTAAAAAAATATTTTGCAAGAAACCCTATCCTCTCTTCTCTCTTACGTGAAATCACACAATTCTTCTCTTCACCGTCGCCGCCATGAACAACCTATAGAAACACCACCTCCAATCGACAGAGTTCGTCAAGGCGAATCAGAACACTACCACTTTCTGTCGATTGGTCACCGGACAAAGGAGAAATCAAAGGAAATCAGACCGTTCATTTGTCCCCTCTCTTTATAGCACAGAGTTTCTCGTCGCCATCCCCGCCCCTACCATGCACAATTGGTTGAAATGCTACCACCAATTGACGGAGCTTATCTAGACAAATCATACCACTACCATTTATAGTCAACTGAACGCCGGACGAAGGATAAATGACATAGCGCACAAGATAAATTTATAAGCTGTTAATTAATCAAGATTAATGCCAGCAAATAGCTTCCAAACTCTATTGATTCCAAGTAAATACCAGATATTTGACATCCAAACTCTATTGATCCAAGTGAATATTAGAGATTAGACATTCAAAATGAAATTTTGGGGAAAACCATATTATTTGCCAAAACAAAGCATCAAAAACTGTTCCCTACAAAATAACAAAATATGTCTTACATAGGTAAAATAAAAATACTAAACCTAATTTAATAAGAAAAATAAAAACTAAATAAGAATATAAACTAAATTTAATCTAATAAGAAAAATAAATATTGTAATTTAATAAGGAAATAAATTGCTTATTATAGTACGATATAATTTAATTAATAACTATAAACCAAATATGAATGTAAATATACAACTTTCTAAATAGGCAAGGATAATTCAATTAAGGAAACAAATTGATTCTTCTTCTTCATCATTTACCCATTCTTTTGAAAAAATTCGTTCTTGAATTTTGCAACGAAGAAGAATAATAACTATCATTAAAACATTCAGTAATGTTTCTCTTCATCAATTTCTTCTTGCTTTGGTATCTCTTCATAATAATCATCATCCCTTTCATTCCCATATGCAGGAAATCCATCGTGATGAGGATTTTGCCCATGGTTACTTTGCGGATTAGCCTTATTTTTGTTTGCTAATAGAGCATCCACCCGTTGCGTCATATGCTCCATATGTTCATCCATTCCTTGTTCCATTTGGTAAAGGCATTGCTCAACCTGCCTCAACAGATCACATTCATACACTTCATCCACTCATTGTTGTCTCCTTGGAGGCATAGCTATTTTTTTGGACACGAACTTAGCTTTGATGCCAACTAACGTAGTAAAAGTATAAAACACAATATAAATCTATAAGCTGTTGACTAATCAAGATTAATGCCAACAAATAGTTTTCAAACTCTATTGATTCTAAACGAATACTAGAGATTAGGCATCTAAAATGAAATTTGGGGAAAACCATATTATTGGCCAAACCAAAACATCAAAAATTGTTTCCTACAAAATAACAACATATGCCTTACATAGGCAAAATAAAAGTCCTAAATCTAATCTAATAAGAAAAATAAAGACTAAATAGGAATATAACCTACACCTAATCTAATAAAGAAAATAAATATTGTACTCTAATAAGGAAACAAATTACTTATCATAATAAAATATAATTTAATCAATAATTACATACTAAATAAGAATTTAAATATACAGCATCCTAAATAGACAAGGATAGTTGAATTAAGAAAACAAATTCATCAATAAATCAAAGAAAATGGAAGGTCATTTCTGTCCTCTCTCTCTCTCGCACAAAATTTCTCACCTTCAAATTGTCCGTTTCCGATTATTTTCGCTACCGATCTCAACATCGATCGAACAAGTAGACATAGACGACCTCATTGACCAAAAAATGTCATTGAAGGTTGTATCCGACCACTGCAATCGAAGAAAAACAGAACAAAAACCTATGGTCTTCTCTTCTCTGTCCACAAGAATTTCAGTGTTTTCAAGTGGTCACGCGCCTCCGCCCACATGTCGAACTTACACCGTTATCTCATGGACGAAGTGTGCGAGTGTGAAAAAATCCGATAGTATAGGGTGCTAAAACCACGATATAATGATTGAGGGTACAAAATCAAAATCTCATTATAGTACATGGTGCAAAAAATATTATTGGCCTATTAAAGTAGTTAACATAGTAGCAATTTAGATTAAAATAAACAACATGAATAAGGTCATTTTCGTCATCCTACTATTATACAAAAAGCCGGAGCATAGGTAAAAATTGATTGTTACAGTGATATCATTATCTTCTTCAAACTAGCATCATATCATACGTTTGTCTCATCCTATGCAGTTTGCTTAAACTTGTAACGGTATCTGTTTTCTCTCGAATTAGCAGTAAATCAAGTGTTTTATTTTAAAATCAATTCATTCATTCATTAATGGTTATTATTGTCAACAGAATAACAATTTGAATAAAATAAGCACCATGAATAATGTCATTTTTGTCATACTTTAATTATATATATATATATATATATATATATATATATATATATATATATATTGATTGTCTTGCCTACGTGATACCATGACTTCTCGAAACTAGCATTACTCGTTTGTCTCATCTAATGCAATTTGCTTAAACTTGTAACCGTTATCTATTTTCCCTCTAATTAGCAGTAAAGCATATGTTTTATTTACAAATCAAGCCATTCATTCACTAATGGTTATTAAAGTAGTCAACAGAATAGCAAATTGGATTAAAACAAGCAGCATTGATAAGGCCATTTTTATCATATTCCTATTCTTAAAAAAAAAAAAAAGAGCACAAGTAAAGATTGATACCATGGCATTCTTCAAAACTAGCATCACTTGTTTGTCTCATCCAATGCAGTTTGCTTAAGCTTGTAAACTCTTACTACCTCCGTATTTTTTGATTCTTTACGTTTCTGACAGCATGAGTAGATTCAAGTTTGGTGCTGATAGTTTGATAGGTTGGGTTATGTAGATTAAAGTATATTTAGGTTAGTTATAAAATACAACAACTGTATTTTAT
>CATIWJ010280129.1:0-10747 GCA_949640765.1 Croton laevigatus | reverse complement strand
TCCAGAGCACGGTTAACACGCAGAACTTGAACTTCAAAACGCAGCCCACTCTTTTCTACTTTAAACGCTGCGTTTTGCAACTCTCTTTATTCAATCAAAATGAAATGATGTGTTTCTTTTATTCCTTTAACCAATAACCATGCTGTAGACACCAACTAAAACCTTCAAAATGCAAATCTTTAAGTGCAAAACGCACTGTGACTTGAACACTTAATTAGCTGCAATTAATTCCAAAATGCATCTCCCTTTTTTAATAAAACGCCAAATGAACTCCTAATTTCTTCCAAAGTATTTCGCTTCGTGCTATCTTTGCCCAATTCCGCCCCTTTTCACAAAAACGCACAATTATGACCTGACAAATAAAAAGTTAATAAAATAAGTGCTACAAAGATAATTTAATCACTAATTATAATCAAAATTAAACAATAATTCTTTATAAAAATATATATATAATAAGCACTTATCAATTGTTGTGTGCAAATTCTACTTAACAAAGCTTCTGATCTTAGCTCTTAATATGATCTCCCACTAAGCTACGCAATAACTTTCCCAAGGACCGGTTGATAACTTCAGTTTGGTCATCTGTTTAAGGGTGATAAGCACTGCTAAAATTGAGCATAGTGTTGATCATCTTCCAAACGCTGTGCCAAAAATGACTGAGAAATCTAGTATGCCTGTCACAGATAATTGAGGTAGGCAGCCCATACAAACGATATATCTCTTTAAAAAAATTAAGCCACATTCACAGCATTAGTGGTTTTCTTACTAGGAATAAATGCACCATTTTTGAAAGCCTGTCAACCACAACAAATATCGAATCATTACCCTTTTGAGTACGAGGCAATCCTAAAACGAAGTTCATACTAATGTCCACCCATGGCTGAGACAAAACTGGAAGAGGCATATATAAGCCTGCATTGTTCACTGCTCCCTTGGAAACTTGAGAAATTCAACATCGCTACACATACTTGTCGACGTCCTTCAGAACGGTAGGCCAAAAATAAGAATCCTATACTAGCTGTAGGGTTTTATCTTGTCCAACATGACCCTTACCATGCAATTGCTGGATGATCTGTAGTCGCAAGCTATAATCAAGAATACAAAGTTGGCTCCCTTTGAACAAGAATCCCTCCTGAAGCATAAAATCTCTCTTCTTATCAGCCCTGTCCTTATGTAAAATGCAAAAAAAAATAGGAGTCAGTTTCAAGCAATTTGGAAAGAGTCGAGACCAGGTACCTCCACTCGCATCTGAGTAAGTATTTTCTTCCGTCGACTCAAAGCATCAGCAATCCGATTGGAAATTCCAGCTTTATGTTTCACCACATAGGTGAATTTCTCCATGTAAGCAATCCATGTGGCATGCCTGGATGATATTTTATCCTGACTTTGTAAATGCTTCAGAGCCTCATGATCTGTGTACAAAATAAACTCACGATAAAATAGATAATGCCTCCAAGCCTGAACGACAGCATAAAATTCAACATCATAAGTGTTGTATCGTAGCTTAACTCCTGGCAGCTTTTCACTGAAATAAGCAATGGGTCTGCCACTCTGACTGAAGATCGTACCAATACTCACTTTCGAAGCATCTGAATGTAACTCAAAAGGAAGATGAAAGTCAGGGAATGCTAAAATAGGCTATCGTAAGGTGTTGTTTTATCGACTCAAACGCCTTCTCTGCCTTGTCTGACTATTGAAAATTCCCTCCCTTCATACAGTCTGTGCTGCATCTTTTCCACTAACTGAAAACTCTACCCCAAGAAATTGCAAATTGGAAAGCTTTAATAATGTTCCTGATTGTAATTGTTTTATTTTCGTTTTCACTATATTCAAAATACCTGAGCTCTGATAGCAACTCTATGCCTTGAGGTACTCCACCAACACCACTATAACTGAGATTCAACTTCTTCAAAGCCTTAAGATTTTCCAACGACGGCAAGCAACATAGTCTTTTGCATCCTTGAAGCAACAATGCACTTAGATTCACCAGGTAAACCAACAAAACCGGGCAATTCTTTAATGCTAGTTTCAGAAAGATCAGGCACCTTAAGACCATCCAATTGCTCGAAAAAAGAAGTAGAAATGTAATATAATCTCGAATTGTGAAACAACAACATGGTTGCAAGATTGGGATATTTTGGTGAGTATTCAAGAGGGATCTGTATAACGTAGTTATACATTAATGAATATCTCTCTCAATGTTTTTTGCCCACTTCTCCTTCTCTTGCATTTTTCTTAATTGTTTGCCAGTTTCAACCGTATCTCTTGGATTTGTTTGCAGTATTTTGATGGCCATGTCCCTAATTAAATCACGCATCTTCACATATCTTTTTTTACCACCTTCTAATAAGGAGACTCTCTCAAGCTTATTCAGTATCAAATGGCCTTCATCTAATTGTGCCTGCCTACTATCTCCTATTATTGCTCCCTCGTCAATCAGATTCTCTATCAATTTTCTCTTACTAATTTTATGATCCTTTGCAAATAATGCACAATACAAAAAACAATTTCGCAATTTTAGATCAGACAGTCTATCATAACTAAATTTCAGCAATTTTAATACTTCATCTTCCTTATCAACTTCTTGCATCCACTCCTCTCATACTACCAGCCATCATTTTAATTCCAGGTGGCAGACCATCATATTCTCTTGTGACAGATTTTGCAATCTCAGTAATGTTTGAAGAAAGTTGTTCCCCTAATATTTTTTTGAACAATTGCCAAGCATCTACTTCATGAAGAGTATTCAATTGAACCGGCTCATGACAACCCATCTTCCAACAAACAACTAATGACCGACTTGTTAGAATCAATTTGCATTGTAACCATCCACTCCAACCGGTATGCCAACTTTTTCCAGAGGAAAATGTTTCCATAAATCATCTAGAATGAGAACACAGTTTTGTATTTCCATCAATTTTCTTGACAATTATGTAGCTCTCGTCCACTCATCGTCTTCATCAAAAAAATCCAATTTCATAGCTTTGGCGATGAGATTCTGCAATCTGAAAAATGCTAAAATCTTGAGATACAGTAATCCAATAAGTGCAACCAAAATCATTTACCCTTTCACAAAGCTTCATAGTGGATATGCGTCACCGGAGTGGTTTTACCTGCACCTATAGAGACATCTTCGTTCGTGTTTGTTTCTTTGAAATTCTTGACCCACTAATTCTGGTGCCAGCAAGGACTCCTCGCTATGCACTTCGAGTACGAGCCCTCCTTCGAATCTACCATACTCAATGAGCTCATCCACTTTGTTAATTTTGCAACTTTTTCACCCACAGTTAGTCCTCTCCAGCAACTTCCTCCTTGTCTTTGTTCAATCCTCTGAACCTTACTTTTAAAAATATCAACATTTGTCAACCAATTATCAACTTCACTCTTAGGTTTCTTGGTGGATCTTGACAGTTGAACTTTTACAACGGCTTCAATGCTTTCCAAATCTTCCAATTTTCCTTTGAGGTTTTCTATGTTCTCTTTATTGCAAGATAGATGCATTCTTCGGCTTTGCCTAATGCCAAATTGAATAACTCTGCAACTAAGCTTGATAAGAAATCTATTCCTGATACAATAAATTCATAACGATTCAGCTCTCATGTAGAATCTAGAAAAATAATATACAAATAATTAAGCATAAACCAACATATTATTAAACATTCTTTTTTTTTTCTGTCTTGATTGAAGAATATATAAAGCTAAATACTAAAGGAAGATCTCAAATTTAATAAATCTATACTACCTATAAAAGCATGAATAAGAGGGAACATTTATGTCAAAAAAGTCGCTACTAAATTTTGTTATTGACAAAATAGTTTTCCAAGTTGATTTTGATTGGTTGATACTATTATCTTATTCAAGCTAAAATTTTGTTTAAAAAAATTTGTTGTTCTATATCCAATATTATTATTATTATTAAGTCATACTTTTATCAAGTATTATATGCTTATTAAATTTTAAAGCTAAAATAATTATATTATTTCTTTTGTAAGAGTTGATCAAACTCAGTTTTAGAAAAATTTGTAAAAACAAAATTATGGTAAATTCATAATAAGAAGTTGAAATTTTTATTCTTTTAGTAAATTTACTTACTTTGTTAAATAACTTCAAGTAGGGATGACAGTAGGCTGGGTTTTTCGAGGTACCCGCCTGACCAAATCAACTAAAAATCCTTTTAAATAATGTATAAATAGATTTGCGATGGATTTGATATGTAATTTTACTATTATGGATTTGGTACGGATTTAATTTTTCAGTTACAGGGTATCCGCAAAACCAAATCCGCTTAATTTTTACAGATTTGGATGGGTCCTTGTAACCATTACTAACCCATTATCCATAAAATATAAAACATTTAATAAGAAAAAAATAAAAAAATTCAAATTTGTTAAATTTTAATTAATTATGATGTTGTTGTATTTTTTTTACAATAACTAATTGTTGTAATTTTACATGGACGGAAAACTTGAAATTTTATTTGTATTTTCAGTTATTTATAATTTTAATGTTTTTAAACAGATAAAATTTTATTAAATGGGTACCTGTGGATACCGCGATAGTAATAAACTGATTTGAGACATATTTGGTAATGTGTATAAAAAATTTCGCAGATTTAGTATGAATAATGTTAAATGGATTTGGGATTGGTAGTAGTGATTTTTGATACCCATTACGTTGCCATCCCTAACTTCAACGATCATAAAAACAAAAATTTATGGTAAATTCAATTAAAATTTTTTTCCTTTTCGTAAATTTACCTACTTTGTTAAATAACATCAACCGTCATAATAATAGTAAATTTAATTAATACAATATTTGACTAATAGTGAAAATAAGTAATAGTCAGGTTCAAACCCTCTTGGGGTAAGTAAAAGTTTAAAAAAAAAAAAAGAAAATAAGTAATCGCATATTAGAAAAATTAAAATATAATATAAATTTTATTTAAATATTATAAATTTTTTATAAATGATATAAAGAATTTAAAATAAGTAAATTTTATATCATGTAAAATATAAAATAAAAATTAAGTGCAAAATTATAAAATAGACAATAAGTGAATTGAAAATATAGAAATTAAAAAATGTAATATTTTTTAGTATAATAATATAAGAGGAATGATTTACAATCATGTCAATTTATACTAAATAAAATAAAAGTCATAACTCATTGTTATTTACACAAATAATACAAATCGGTTTAGAAACAACCATCTAACCTAGTGGCTGAGCGTAGTGCTTAACGACCTTGAGGTCGTGGATTCAAATCTCATTACGGACAAGTAATCTAGTGGTAGGTGCTCTCCTTACCCAGCCTCTGTGCTTGAGTTCGATTCACTTTCCCCCTTCCCCTTTAGATAGAAAGTATAGTAGATGTATATTTGTCAAAAAAAAATAATAATAATACAAATTGGTTTTAAATGCAACTATATTAATTTAAGTTAAGCAAATAGTAATTGATTTATTAAAAATTATATAAAGAAAGAAAATCGAAATTTAATAGTTTAATTTTTATTCAAATAAAAATAGAACATTAACAAAATCATAAAACATTTATATCAATTAATTCAATAAAAAAAATATTAAATTTCTTGGCATTAGCAATACTTGCTTTAAAAATATCTTCACCCAAAATTTGTTCTCAATTGAGTGGAATATATTACAATTCAGAACATAAGAGATTTAAAATAGTCTATAGTGTTTATGAAAAAATTAAAAAATTGTAAAACCTTTGGTTTTTGGAGGGTTTGATAATAAAGATAGAAATGTCATTTTGCACTTTTGTGTTTTGTTGGTAGGATTTTAATGTTCATTATGTTCAGGAAATTATTTTAAGTATAATGTTGTGTTTTAAATTTAATAAGTAAAATTGGTATTTTAAATGTTTTAAGTCATATGTTTAATAATAATAATAATAATAAATAAGATGGTTTTGTATTTTTTTAAAAAATAATTATATGTCGTGATATATATATTATATAAATTTAATTTTTAAATGAATAAATATTAGTCAATAATTAAATAATATATTCAAGTATTTAGGGTTGTGGGTGATTAGAAGTCATATAAATTTTGGGGCTAAGGTTTTTGGGGGCCGAATAAGAAAAAAATAAGGTGAAGGGAAGAGTAGTTTGTGAGGTTGAAGATTGAGAGAAAATTTATTGTTGGTTGGCGTGAAAAAGTGTGAGAATGAGTAAAATAGGTGTTCTTGAGTTCTGTGCAAATAGAGAGAGGAAAAGAGAGAGGGTGTAGTTTTCGGGTTGTGTGAAAGTGAAGAGGGAGGCTGACGGCTGCGGGTCCCGGCGGCAGAAAAGAAAGAAGGTGGTCGGCTGAGGTGGCAGGTTCGGTGCTGAGGTGGCGTCTCTTGGTTGGCTGAAGCTCGGTTTGGGGTTTGGTTTGGCTGAGTCAGTTTGGGCGGTGAGGATTGTTTAGGCACCAGCTTGGGAATTTTGCAGGGGCTGTTTATGTTTTTATTTAGGTACTGTTCCTGTAATTTCTTGCATTCACGTTGGTCCTTGCATTTAATTCAAATCTGGTTGAAATGCTCTTAGTTATTTAATCTGTCAGTTATGTATAGTTGGGAAAATTAATTATTTTTATTTTTTTCTTTTGTTGTTAAGAAAATTAAGATAACTTAAGATTTTTGGTTGGGTAATTAGGCAGTAATTAATTCATTTTCAGTGCATTATTAGGCTGCCATTTTTAGAATATTATTGTTGTTAATTTAAATTTTAGTTTAAATGTTTAATTCATGTTTTGGCAAATTATATTTAATTCTAGATGGTAAATTTATGGTGTGGATGTGAGCTAAAAATTGTAATGACCCTGTAAAAGCTTGTTTAAGAAAAATATATGTGTAATTGGTAATGATGCAATTTTGTTTGTCTCGTTCACTTGTTTGCAAAAACTATTTGTGTTGTATAAAATGGTTTTGGAAAGAATTATGATGCTATTGTCTGAATGCATGACATGCACGGCATACATCATTCGCATCATTTAATTTGATTGAGTGTTGATCAGGGAGTTTGTTGGGTTATTTCCGTTAGGTGATAATCAAGCCGGTGCTCAGGGTCATTAATTCTGAAAAGGGTGTTTGGATTGCTCAGCAAACTAGGTAAGTTCCATGGGTGTCTTTGCTTTGTTTGTGGCGTACTATTTGCTAACTCAATATAAATATATCTATTATAAACCCTTCGTATATATCATTCTTTCTTTTCAATATATAAATATATTCCTTTCAATACCCGAGCCTCGCATGTGTTTAGGAAACAGAGAAACGTGTGTGATTGTTATATGAATTTTTGAATAATTGATTTTGCTATTATGTGTGGTGTGCGATCGTGTGTCATATAGGGAAGGAGGATGCTAGACCGAGGAGATGCTTGATAATATCTATTTTTTATTTATGCTTGTATTAAATGCTGAGGCCTATTCAACGCTTGTGGTTGGTATAAGGGCGATGTTTGTATATAAGATTTTGTATATTATATTTTGCGAAGAAATAAGGGTGGGAGTTCAATCGATAAATTTGGTGGCCTCGACACACCATCATAAATGCTTGTTGTGGATTTGTTTATATGCTCGATTACTTGATTTTGACTCTAGTAATGTTTCTCTGTGTCTCATAGATTTACTGAGCGCCTATATATAACGCTCACACCCCTATAGGTCATCTTGCAAGTGATCTTGTTTAGCGGTTCCGTTTTCTTCATCGAGAACCTCTCACTTCAGGTGTTTCATTTGGTTTTGTTTTCAGTTTCCTTTCCGTCTCCGGATGTTTGTTTAGTTGGGTGGACTTGGTCCGAACCCTTTTGGGTGTAATTGGTTCTTTTTTTTTTTTTTTTGGATTTTTAGCGTTGGATTGAGTGTTGGAACTTATAGTAGTTGAATTTCATTTAAATGCTATTGAATTTTGGACTCTGAACTTTTGAACTTAGAATTTGGTTTGCATTTAATTTTCTTTGTTTAAGTTATCGTCAAGGCTTGTGTAGGCAGACTTTGGTCTGGTTATACGCCGGTCTCGACCTTCGGTTCTGGGTCGTGACAAAAATATTAATTGAAATTAAGATAAAATTGTCTTGGTTATTATATTCATTTTAGAAAAAGTCAACCATTCGAAAATATCTTGTCCAATAATATAATTCAACTGCCTTATATATTAAATGGTTAAATAGCATTATTCCTATTAGTACAGACACTTACTTTATAATAAAATATCATTTAAATATAATTCAAGTATAAAATAATGTAATTTTAAGTTCAATAAATATTAGCAATACAATGTTGATCTTATGAAGTCATTCTAAAATCTGAAGATTGATATTCAAAATAAGAAAATGATCATTATGAAAAATTTAATTTTATATATATCTTTAGAATATTTAGCAACCTTTTAAATGGCGGTTCAATTATATTTTAAACAACGGTTTGATTATATTGCATAATTATTGACTTAAGTGTTTAGATATTTTTTTTTTTAAATATAAAGTATAAAAATTTGATTATAGTGGTTGAATACCACTTTTAAATTAAAATAAAAATTACAAAAATTATAAATAACTGAGTCAATGTATTGTTTAATTTTATTCTTTCATTTCAATAAATAATTAAATATTTTACAATTATAAATATAATTACATAAAATTCCTGCAAGGCACAAAAATAAACACTTGTAGATTATAAATATACAGTTTAGATAGGAGAAATTAAGATCGCTAGAAAAAAAAATTAACTGTAGCTACGGAATATTTGGTAGCTAAGTTGTAGTTAATACGTAGCTAATGTGGATTTGTCACAGATGTGCTACCAGTTAGCGCCGGAACACAGTCCGTCTCAAAAACTCCTCCGCTATTTTCTGCGACCCAATAATAATTTCTGTCCCTATTAACTACTGAATTTTCGTAGCTATTTTGCTGTTCTGAATCTTGAAAGATTCCGTTCGTAGCTGATTCCCAGCAAATCTGTAGCTACTTTGAAGCTAATTAGTATCTATATCATAATTATTTTGTAGCTTATCAGCATCTGTTTATAGCTAATCCATAGCCAAATAATTTTTTCCCTAAAATAATAAATAAACTACTATATTAAATAATTGAACTCTAGTAGGTAATAGAAAATAAACTTTATTGCATTAAACATTCAAAAACTTCACCGTAAGAAATTAGGAAGAAAACATACCTAGCCCAAAGAGATGTTATCCAAATGATTTGATTGAATTGGAGTGAAAAGGTAAAAAAAAGAAATAGGAAACGGTTTAGGAAAGGAAACTAGTATCTGAGAGAAATTTGTATGTGGAGCAGATAATAATATATGGAAGAAGAGGATGTAACTTATGGTTGTTCAGCTCACAATTCCATTGCCATTTTTATTTTCATACTAATAATTGAGGAAAGCTCTGCTTTTCTTGCTTTTTTTCTTTTGACTTACTATTCCATTATTGAACTTGTTAAAATTGTTCAAAAAAGGACAAAACAAACTCCTTGTTTGTCCACATTACATTATATAATAAAAGGGCGTTTCTACGTGTCTCGCAACGAGAGTATGAGACCTATTTGATTTTGATTTTTTTTTTCAACTTGCACGATAAATTTTTTATATTGAGTTCCGATATCAATTTCAGTAGATTACAGTTCATTGGAATTAACTCTGTATTATAAATTTTTTATGATTATAAATTCAATGGTATCAATTATTTTATTTTAATTTATAATATAAAATTAAATTATATGAACTGTAAATCACTAATTTGTATCGCCATTCTCATTCCAGGACAAATATCTTTACTATACTTAAAATTCTTAGTGGTTTTACAGTTTCATTAGACTTTACCCTATTTTGCACGCCTTTTGAGAGTTTTCTTTTTCCAAAATTTTTATTCAGAAAATACATAAATCAAATATAAATAAGAAAATAGAAGACTCAAATTCTTTGAAATAATGAAAGACATTAGGTTTCTCAAAAGTATTCTACCTATTTCAAATTTTTTAAATAATTACGTTTTTATTAAATTATTTAATTAATTCATAACAATTATAATCCCTTAAAAAAATAATAATTCTAATTAATGATGTATTCTGATTTAAAAAATAATAATAATAATATATTCTAATAAGGAGTTAGTATTAGTATCATATTCTAATTAAATTAATTAATTAATTAATAACAATCCTAATACTATTAGTATTAGCATTAATATTATGTTAGTAGTAATTTTATTAATATAATATTTATAATTTTTAGTTTTTCGATAGGTATAAAGATTTGGAGTTGAATCAGATTCGTCAAATGCAAGCAGCTGGGTAACCAATTCTGTTACACCCCCTTGGAAGCTCTAGGAACCTCTGTATGATATTCATCTCGCTGTATCAAAGCTCAAAAGTGTGCAGTTCAGAAAAATCTCCAGAACAGCTAACAATTTAGCACATTCTCTAGCTAAACATGGAACTATATGGAACATCAGATTTTTCTTCGCAAGATTAGCTAATCCTTGATGTTGTTTTTACAATACCAGCTGTAACCTTGTCTGCTCCTCTAATAAAATATCTCTGGTTTATCAAAAAATAATTTGGTCTTCTAATTGTATATTGTATATTTTTGCTACCTATGCAGATTTTTCATAACATATGCATTTTAAAGCAGAGATTTTCACACATCTATGGATATTTTCATAGGTTCTACTTTTAATTACCAGTTATGTTTTTAATTATGTTTTAATTATAAATTATTTTAATTAGATTATAATTAATGATAGA
>CATIWJ010279880.1:0-13464 GCA_949640765.1 Croton laevigatus | reverse complement strand
CTTATTCACAATTTTTTATATATGTTTTTAATATTTAAATTAAATTCTCGAAACCTAATACAGGTGCGTCCACCTATATTGTCTCGAAGAATTTTCTTTTTATTAGTCCTACGACGGTACTGCAGATCCCGTCATAAGACTGTTTTTATTTTCCTAACTTCTATATTTTTACTATTTATTTTTTTTTAATTAGAGTATTTGTATACTCTATATTTCCTAACTTATTATTATTAGTTTTTTTTTTAATTAATTATTACTTATCGGGAGTTAACTGATTCGGTATTCCCAGGTAAGTCCTCAAAGGAGTTTCCTAAGACAGAACACCATTCCAAGATAGGTTTCCAGGAAAGACTGGAGAGTCACAATGGACTACTTAAGTTCCAGATTCCTTTGACAAAACCCACTTGCACAGTAACAAACTCAACAAATACCTAAATTATATTTTTATTTATATTTCAAAAATTTATTTTATTTAATAACTTATTTCTTTTCTTAACTTTTATTCTTTCTTTTGATTATTTGTATATTATTTTTAAATTTTCTCTTTGCAATATTTATTATTTAACTTTGTTCCTTATTTATTTTAAACTATTGATTTGCAGGTCACAAATCAAATTATAATTTTTATATTCATGACTTAATTTACTTATATTTTCTTATAATTAACTAATGACCTTATATTTTCTTATAATTTTTTATTATTATTTTTATAATTAACTAATGACCTTATATTTTCTTATAATTAACTAATGACCTTATATAAATGACCTTCATAGCATCAATTAATGTCAAGATTGAAAAAGTGGGAAAAAGTAATTTTTTATTATTATTTTTATAATCATTTCCTGATTTTATATTATTAATGCAACCAAATTTACTTCTTAACCACACAACTTCAAACCAATGGCTGAAATTAACCTCAAATATTAGTGATAAGATAATGTATATTGAGATGATTCAACTTAAGTGGAAATCAACCTGTTATAATAATTCATCAATATGTACAATAATTAATTCATATTTTAAACATATTTTTGTAATGTTTTGTCCTAGCCCGCCGTCCTTTCAAGGTCTCATTGTTGATCATGCTCTTAACGGCGACATTGAAGGCACGGTACGTTAAAATTTCACTTGACATTTTACTATTTTGGATAGCTATACAGAAGAAACGTGGATCAAAGGAAATAAGAATAGAGCTCAGCTGAAATTGCTGATTCTAAAGCACAATAATTTGCATGAATATGTTATTATTGAACGTATTTTATATCTGTTTTGTACGTAGAAATTGAATGTTTATTATGGATAAATTGAATATATATTTTACATAAATTAAACCTATTTTGTACCTTTTCTCTTTTCTTCATTTTCCTATAATTTTTCTTCTATATTTCTGTATAACTGTTGAATAATTTTTATAATTATTGTACAATTTTTGTATAGAATTTTCTTTTATTTATTTTACATTTGTCGTTTCGTTTTTGTACAAATGTTGTATTGTGTTTATACAAAATTACTGTTTTACGTAATTATTTTAATTATTTTTTGAAGTGAGCTATTTTCGTCAATAAAAATATTATTTAGATTATTTTTATCAATGAAAGTCGAGTTATTTTTATTAATTGAAAACTTGATAGGACTATTTTTGTCAATAATAATATATTTTTAAGTTATTTTTGTCACATTTCCAAAATTAAATAAATAGTCATTAAAATTAGTTTTCCCATATTAGTGGGATAATTTATTGTAGCTTAATAAGTGCAATTTTGCACTAGTTAGAAAAATCGATTATAAAATGCTAATATTATTGAAATTGTTTTTAATCCTGCTTTCCTTTGAATTCAAAGGCCGACCAACTGGAACGAACAGCAATTTAAAGGGTTTAATTAGTTAATTAAAGTATCTGACAGCAAAAACATGTTCGAAATTTTCAAAGACTTTAATACAACTGCAATCCAAGATCACCATAACCACACATTGTTTTGGACCCACAAATCTTAGTTGTAACTACCACATTACTTCTTTTTGATTTCCTGAATCCAAACTCTTATCTTCTTCTGCACCATTCATTCCGTGCCTCCCTTTTTCTCCACATACGTTTCCTTACATTATTTTCCCTTATTTTCTCTCTTTTCTTTTCTTTTCTTTTCTCCTCCTCAATTTTGACTTCATTCACAGATACAATATCTTTTTCTCCAAAAAGATTCTCTCTTTGGCTCAGAGATTGTGTTTCTTAATGGTTTCTTTAACCTTTCTGCTGAAAAAGGTTGGTGGGTATTTGTAAATTAGAATATTTGTGTATAAAAAAGATGAAGATTCAATGTGATGTGTGTGAAAGAGCTCCAGCTACTGTGATTTGCTGCGCTGATGAGGCAGCTCTTTGTGCTAAATGTGATATAGAAGTGCATGCGGCTAATAAGCTTGCAAGTAAGCACCAGAGGCTTCTTCTTCAATGTCTCTCCAACAAGTTGCCTCCTTGTGACATATGTCAAGTGAGTTTAATTTAACTTTATATTTTTACAACTTGTCATTTCATTTGAAGTTTGTTTTACAGATTTGGTCTTAGAATAATTAGTTAGAATTGCAAATCTTAGTGACTAGCTATACTTTATGTTGTTTGGTATCCATGGAGATTTGTAAGTGTATGGAGGGTTTTGACTATTGAATAGAGAAAAGACTCTACAACTTGTTCTTTGGATTCTGTATTTTTAGCATATAATAAGAAAACAAAAAATGGGGAGGTTCTAATCCTAAGCAAATTTGCATAAATGGAGTCTTTAGGGGAAAACATTAGCTCTCTCTCCCTTGGATAAATTTCTTTTAAGATAACAATAAATTAGATAAGAAATCATTCTTTATAAGGCATGATTGATCTTTTTTACTTGAATGATTGACAATTCTTTTTACTTGTAACATATTCATTTCTTACATGGTGTCTAGTAAACTGAAAAAAGCATACTATTGATTCTCAATATGCACTTACACAAGCTTATAACAAGGTAGAAGAACAAGATGTTTTTTCTTGTATTAGCAAACCATTTTTAATGATTTTAGTAATGATATATCATATGTGGCATTCAATTAATTGAAGTTGGAGAGTGGAAATGGTGAATAATGGAGAAGGATGTGAGAAGAAATTCAATGAACATTGAACTACTGATTGTTTACTTATTTGATTTGATGCACAGGAAAAGGCAGCTTTTGTTTTCTGTGTCGAAGACAGGGCCCTTCTTTGCCAGGACTGCGATGAACCTATCCATTCGGCGGGTAGCCTCTCTGCAAATCACCAGAGGTTCCTGGCTACTGGAATCCGAGTTGCTTTAGGCTCTAGTTGCACCAAGGACACAAAAAAGAGTTGTTTAGAGCCACCCAATCAGAGTTCACAACAAAGTTCCATGAAAATGCCTCCTATTCAGCAAACCACAAGTTTCAGCTCTCCTTGGGCTGTTGATGACTTGATCGGATTCTCAGATTTCGAGTCTTCCCCTGATAAGGTAACTAACTTTATGAACAGATTCTTCACCATTCCCAAAGTTTTTATTCTTATTTTTACATCTTTGTCACTGTTCATGTTTGAAGTTTTCTAAATAGAGTTGACATTAACTTCAGCCAGAGTAAATCGACCCTTTTACATGGATCCATCATTCTGTACGAGAATGTGCATTTCATTTTTTGGTTCTTGATTTCTAGTGATTATAAAGTCAATCTCCAAGCTAGTTTTTCTTTTCTCAGTTGATGAGGTTTTTTTTTAACTCTGCATTTCTCATTCTCTAACATTGATTGTGGGTTCTTCACCAGCAGAAAGATCAACTAGAATTCGGGGAGTTCCAGTGGTTAGCTGATATGGGAATTTTCGGCGAGCAGCTTCCTCAAGAGGCATTAGCAGCAGCTGAAGTTCCACAATTAACAGTTCCACCGTCAGTAAATGTTAACTCATATAGACCTACCAAGTCCAGCATGCCCAATAAGAAGCCAAGAATTGACATTCGCGATGAAGATGATGAATTCTGTACTGTACCTGACCTCGGGTAAAGCTAGTCATTGTTTCAATGGCTTCTGTCTGTCTGGTGACTGAAATATACATACTTTCTTCCATAAATACATGTACTGTATGTATGTACATCTGTTTGTATGTATTTATGTACGAACGTATGTACTTATGGCGTTGCAAGGCATTTTAGGAGAAGCATATAACTTCACTTTTTGTTGTGTTTATCTTATAGCAAAGAATTGTGATACTCAGTGATTAGGTTCAACATTGTTTCTTCTGGCTTGCCATTTGGTTTGATTAAGCAATTTGATTCAAGTGCTGCAGCCTGTGCTACTTTTATAGTTATAATTTGCCATGTTTCTGACTACTTGATACGGTGGCTAGACAGTTTTGTATCAAAGAAAAAGTTAAAGCATTGCTAGATTCTCGAAATACAATCTAAATTTTGTATGAGACTACAAATATTTCTTGTTCTGTCAGAAGAAATCAAACCCATCACTCAAAATAAGTAATTCTAGATTGAAAACGACAAGGGTTTGTAAAGGGTAAAACTAATAGCAGTACAGGTTTTAACTACAAATAGTCCTCCAAAGCAATATCAATAGGAACCTCATATCCGAAAACCATGGAGTAATCATCTAACTCATCAGAAGTGAACTTAGGCATTCTCCAACTTCTTGCAGCTTGAGAATCATTTCCATCTGTTAGAAGCTCTATAACTTCACTCATCGAGGGACGCCATATCGATGATTGTCTTACGCAATATGAAGCTGTTAGTACTACTCTGTACATTTCATCCTCGTTATAGTTTCCTTGTAGCTTTGGATCAGCTAGCTCCGTTATTTTCCCTGATTCCATCAAGGGTTTTGCCTGCAAATTTGTTTGAATGAGCTAGTGAGTGAGTTATAAATACAAGTACTGTTGTGCGCAGAAGAGGCATGAAGGGTTGCATACCCATAAGAGAAGGTTTTGTTTAGATGAATCAACAGGCCTTCTTCCTGATATAATCTCCAAAAGCAGAACTCCAAATGCAAAAACATCAGTTTTCTCATCAACAGTTCCATGCATGAAATACTCAGGAGCCAAGTACCCAAATGTACCCTCTATAGGTATCACAGCATGGTGCGTCCATTTGTTAGGAAGCCATTTGGCAAGCCCAAAATCTGTTATCTGCAAACTTCCTCTGCTTTTGTTAGAACCATTTTCCAATTAGAACAGAAATAGTCAATGTATAGTAGTAATTAAAGTTCACCTGTGGTTCATAATCTGGTCCAAGAAGAACATTAGAAGCTTTAATGTCTCTGTGTATTATTCTGCGTTTGCAACATTTGTGTAGATAATGCAAGCCTCTAGCTACTCCAAAAACAATCTTGTATCTCACTTCCCACTCTAAAGGATTGCTTGATTTACCATGCAAAGCAGAAGCCAAATTTCCATTTTGAGAGAAATCGAAAATGAGATAAAGACCATTTTCGATGCAACATCCTACTAAAGTTGCAGCATTAGGATGGCAAACATGTCCTAAAATGCCCAATTCTGTAAGAAACTCTTTCTCCTTAGTACCATCGTTATTATCCTTAGCTATTCTCTTCACTGCAATTTTTCTGCCGTCACAAAGATCTCCTCTGTATACTTCCGAATACCCTCCTCTGCCTACTATATTATCTGCTCATGCTCAAAATTTCAAACCAACCCAATAAAGAAAACAAAATCAGTTGCTTAAAATTACAAGTCATTTTGCAAAAAGATTGTAAACTAAAACTAAACTACCTGTGTGGAAGTTTTTGGTAGCAGTGGCAATTTCTTCGTAGCTAAAGCACTTGAGCAAAGGCTGTTGCTTTCTTCCTTTGTTTGAAAAACAAAGATTTCTTCTTCGTAAAGGCGAAGAAAAGAAAGAGAGAATCTTACTGGCATGCACTTGCTTTCTTGATTTTGATGATGGAGTAGCAGGTGATTCTGTAGTGGTAATTGAGCTTTCAAAACTATTACTAGTAGTAATTGATTCTTCGTCGAGTTCATCAAGCACAGTTGGTGGTGATGGATTTGGAATGTTGATGTCATTCTTGTTGTTGGTGGAGCTGATTGAACTCTCTGAATCTGAAATTTCTCGAGGAATTTGTTGTGATTTTCCAATTGAAATCACAGAACACCCTTCTGGTGCATGCTTAAAGCAATACATTAATGCATCATGCCAACTCCTAATATTATTCACATCCCAACTATACGTCAGTAAATGAAAAGTTGAACGCTTGAATTATTTAGATTATATTTTTCTAAACACAAATTTTAAATGATTCAATATTATCTAACATTTTAATTGTCCTTTCAAAAAAAAAAAAAATCTAACATTTTAATCGCAAGTTTTTTGGTGATATTTAATTGTTCATATTTACCTTCAAATTTCTCTAGTTTATATAAAAAATTTTAGAGAATGTGCTTGTGAACCCTATTTATTCATCATATTTGAATACAATCATATATTTTAATTATTTCATCAAATTTATTTATACCTATTCCCAAATCTCAGATTTTTCATGAAATGTCATTAATTAATTTATTTATTTGCAAATTGAGTAGAACTTTCAATAAATATGAGATATAGCCCCTCTCACCTTTTAGACGTGGGTTCGTATGTTTCCTTTTCATATATGCAAAATTTTCAATTTTTATGTTCAATATTAATATTTAATAGTAAATTTTATTGAAGGATAAATAATAGTTGTTAACAAAAAAAAAAAAATTACTCTTTTATTAATTGTTGTAAGTTGAAATGGACAGAATGTATGAGAAAAGTTTTATTAACGTATATTTGAAATAAATTAAAAATTTAAATTAGTTACTAATTTTTTAATGGAAAAACCGTCTTGCCTATATAAATAAGGAAAGACCGTCTAAGTGTTTTTTCAAAATAAAAAAAAATTACTATTTTATCACGGAAATCTAACCAATGTTACTAATTTATACTTAATTTTGATATCATTACTATAAAGTCACTACATTTTGACACCATTTAACTAATCAGTTTTGTAGTCAATTGTTTGGGGGTATATTCATGAGTATTTAATCATTCTTCTCATTCTTTTTTTGGAGTATATCATGAAATATTCCGTCAAAAAATTTACGGAATGACTTATTTATTAAACGGTGCTAAACTGTACTGACTTTATAGTAATTGTACCAAAATTTAGTTATGAAATAATAGTATTAGCAAAATATGAGGGATTTAATCGTAATTCTTCTTTAAAATATGTAAGGACTTGTGTATTTACTATGTGTGGTCCCTGGTATGTACTATACCTCAAATTATTTAAGAAATCTGCTAGTCGTATTCAAAATTTCAACACCGGTAGATATTTTGTTAGAAGATTTTGGATGTGAATTAAATTTCCTTGGCTCATTCGAAAGTGTGTTCAATTGCATATAGGATCAGGCTTGAGCTCTTAAGCTCCCGGGACAACCTAAAATCTGTGGATGCCATACCCTTGGCCGGACCCTGAACCTGTATTTGGATAAAAATTTCAAAATTTTGTTGAGCAACTAAAATTCAATCGATTTGGCCCCAATGTGAATAAATCTACAATTAATGTATTAGGTCTAATTATATAAATCATAATTTTATTTTATGTTGTGGTATAGGGGCTTTAAACCTATTAACAACTAATAATCAGTTGGCCTAGCAGATAAGGCACTAGACAGTTTAGATCAGGGTGTGTTCGTTGATGTATATGGAATAGTGTGATTAATTAATATGAAGGTTTCTAACCTATTTGATTTGCTTCTCAAGCCAGGGAGAAGAAGATAATCAGCAGAAATGGATTTTGCTTCATCAATTAGTCCTTTGGAAATGCCAGAGCTAAACCCAACTTTAGCTTCCAAATTTATCTGCAAATTACATATATAATTAATGAAGTTGTTGAAGAAACAAGAAACACTATAACATAGTATCAAACATATATATACGTAACCTGCTTAGATTGACAAGCCCCAGCAAATTCTCCAAGCATAGAAATAACATGTGCTTTGGCTTGTCGAATCTGTTCTTGTCTTCTCTTTCTCATTTTTCGCTTCTTCGTCTCATCCCCAACTGCATTATTTTAATGAACATTCATAACTAACTAAGAATATGAATTGAAATCGAATCGATTTGGTGGAATTCCAAAAGAATATGAACTGAACACAATAATTAATAGTATAAACTTACCAAGAACGTGAATGGCAATTATATCATCATTAGGACGAGCCAGAATTGTAATTGCCCATGACAGAAGATCTTTACTAACATCCGGGTCTAAAGGAATGCCTATAAGGATTTTAGCAGGAAATGAAGGTTTCATCATTTTTTTCCCCTCCTCTCCTTGAGTTTCTTTGACAATGGAAAACAATGCATATATTGAATTGAAAGTGAAGAGCTTAATAATAAGTAGAAAAGAGCAACAAAATGATTATAAGTTAGTTAGAGATGGTGATGCCACATATAGAAAGAGATTCTATGATCTATCATTCTTGTTTAAGAAGCATAAAGAAAGGCCTTTTGAAGGATCCAAGTGATTAGCTATAGCGAGTATTAAAAGGGAGTAGATTAAGTGTTTTATGGTTAAGTGCTTTGGGGTATAAGCAAAGGTGATGGGCATGCATTTGATAAGTCTTGCTATTTAAGCCAAAAACTTAAAAAAACTGGCACCATATTTTGCTTTGTTGGACTTGGTATAGTAGGAGTTAATTTTTTGCCACTCAAAAAGGCGAGGAGATGGGCTTACCTTTTATTATCCTCAATGAATGAAACTTTGAGAGGACACTAACGGTGTTCTTTTGCCTTCCACAAGGAAAAATAGAGAGAGAAATGAAATGAAATTGAGATTCTTTTTTCATTTAAGTGTGTTTGTCTGTACCTATATTCAATCCAAGCATGTGGTATTATTATAGTTTTGTCTTGTTTTTAAGCATTTCAGTGTAACCACTAATTACTATATAGCTAGATATCTAAAAAAATATCTTTCAAATATACATATTCGAGCCTTTTCCCTCAATCTGGTATATGTATTTTTACTCTTTTAGGGCGTATCGCTCCAAAATAGTCCCTGACTGTTTTTTAATTACCTTGATAGAATTCACGATTGTTTTCAAATTACCTTAATAGAGTCTACGATTGATTGTTTTCTAGTTACTGTAATGTAATAGAGGATTGTAAGGCTATATATATGATGTTAAAGTAACTTATTAACAATTGTATTCAATTAGTACAAAACCGTAACTTGTAACATTATCTTCTTTTTAAGCCTACATTATGTTTCAAACAATCACCACTCATAACTAATTAGGTTCAACAATAAAACCAATTGATTAGTTTGATTTGATTTCAGTTTAAAAAAGTACACTCGAATTATCATTTTCCCCAAAGTTTGCACAAAGTTGAAGTTGTGCATTAATTGTTATTTAGGGTGGGTTGAGCAGTGTTGAGGTGTCTAGGATATAGAGCTCATGTGGAGGGTTTGCTTTAAGTGTGCCCCTCTTCCCACTGTATTCCGACTTTAGTGTAAAATGGTTTAGAGGGGCAAAGAAGTAGTTGATACATTTAAAAATTAATACTGTAGTAAGAAGTACGATATCTATATCTATAGGATAAATTCATTTCAAAAACGCTCCTTTTGAATTTATGATTATAAATGTTTTAGTTTGATAAATTAATTAATGAATGAATTGGAAAATTATAATAGCATTTTCAAAGAGTATGGGATTATAAATATGAACTAAAATAATATTTTTTAAGTAAATACGATAATATAAGTGAAATTCAGGGTTTACTTCTAAAAAAGTAGTGACATTTAGTTAAATGGAACATTAAAAAGTGTTATCTATTACTATTAACCTAAAAATTAAAGAGCTTTGATATAAATAATCCATTAAATTTTATCACATCTTCAAAAGTTCATAGTTTTAAAAATAATTATTAAAATAGCCCCTTTTTAATTATAAATAAAATATAAATAGTTTATAAATGTATTATAAAGAGATTATAAATGATTTATAAATAAAATGAATATAAACTTAAAAAAAGTTAAAAATTAAAATATATCCGTTTTAAAATTAAAAGTTTTAAAATTAAAAGTATAATTAGGCTAAACTTATTATTATTTTTTAAAACTGAACATTGTCAGTTATTATTCCAAAATTAATGTCTATAAATTTAATTTAGTATTGTCCGCCGACAAGCCCAATTCAATTTTTTTTACAACAAGCCCATTGTATTTGACGCAGCCTATAAGGTTGTATGAGTTTGAGAAATCATATAAAATAGCACACTTTATATTTTTCAACTGAAAAATAACACTTTATTAGTGTTTTGACTGTTTTACCCTCTATTATTATTTTTTATCATTTAAAACAGTTTTAATTTTTATTTAACATAAATTAAAAAAAATTAAATTATATATTAATTGTTCCTCCATTGTCGTCAACCAGAGCACATCGCTGGCCTTCATCGTCAACTTCAATTGACGGCCTCCATTATTAAACCACCATTGTTGGGTAGTTTGGCCTCCATCAACGATGATAGATACTCGTTGGAGGTTAATTTTTAATGTTGCGTAGATCGAAAACATCTTAGATCGAAAAAAAAATCAATTTTTGGCTTTACCATTAAGCGGTTTGGTCTCCTCGTAGATTCCGGTAGTGTTTTGCTTGTCGACGTCAATACACAGACGTCGTCCTCCATAAACCTCCATTTTACGACCTCCAGCAACTAAACCATCGAGAATCCACAGTCACACATTCAGATCGGTAAAGCTTGGGAGATCGATGAAGCTTTGAATGCCAATGGTGAAGATGAAGCACTGCATCAACAATCAGACCTTTGTCGACCTCTAGATCGGTGAATATGTGAAAAATGGTGAAGGTTGTCCGGTGGAGGGAGGAGTTACTGAAAATTTTCATTAAAATTCTTATTAATAAGAATATTTACTTATATTGAGTTATATTAAAAATATTGACAAATACTGAGTTATATTGATTGGTATTATTTAGGATATTGACATATACAGATAAATATTGATAAATACTGATTTAATTTTTCGGTAAAGGTCATCGAAAATCGCCCAATTGTGGCAGTAGTCATTTTTTCGGCCACTTAGTGTAGTTTAGAAGAATTATATTTTAAATTATATTGATAGATATTGACATAAATTAATTTTATATTGATTAGTACTGAGTTATATCGACTTATATTGATAAATTTTAATTTTTAATTTTTCGATGAAGGTCGCCGAAAATCGCTCAGTTGTGGCTGCAGCATTTTCCCGGTCACCTGGTGAAATTTGGAAGAATTCTAAATTATGTTGATAGATTGACGTATATTGATTTATATTGAAATTTTAATTTTTGGTAAATTAATTAAAATAAGTTAATATTTTTTTGACAAAGAGTAGTTTTGGAATTTTTCAAAATTTGTAGGGCTAAAGTACTATTTTACTAATTATAAAAGATATGTGCAATTTTTTAAATGGAAAATGGAACGTATGCTATTCTACTAATTGTGCATATCACATTTGTCCGATTGAAAGGCAAGAATAAAAAAATAATGCAAATGTAGAAATGCTTGATTGTGCAATTTGGTATAATTGTGGTTCTACACAACACCCTATACTTTCTGAAGTTGCACTTGTGCTTGAGAATAACATGCATGTATTACTTCTAACAAGATTTTGCACAATTATGTTGCTCATAGAGCAATTATGTTATTGTTAATTTTTTAAGAGAAATTTGTGTTATACTTTAATCTTATAACAATTGTAATTTTATAAGTTAATGTTATGTTGTATTTTTAATAAATATAAATAAAAGTAACATTATTTTTTAAAAAGAATATCCATATAATATAAAAAAAATTTCAATTTTTTATTGAAAAAAGTATTAACAAACATTAGTAAGATTAACAAACATTAGTTAAAATATTATAAATTAACAAATATTAGTAATTGTCAAAAAAAAAATTAGTTATTTTTATTATTCACATTGAAAAGAAGGCTTTATTTTCCTTTTTTCTATTATATCCAAACAACAAGCGGAAAAATAAGTTATAACTAAAAATTTTCTTCTCCCACTTATTTTCCTCTTTTATTTTCTTTTATCCATATCAAATAATCCAAACATGGGTTTAATTTTGATGTGTTTTAATAGCTCGGTAAAGTTGATAGGAATTTTTTTGCAAATTTGAAGGTTTAAGTTGGGTACTTTGTTATGAAAAGCAACACTAAAATATGTGGAAGGACAAAACTAAACATTAGGGACAAAATCATATATAGTTCTCGAAGTAAAAGGACAAAATAGTTCGTTATATATGAAGATAAAAAAATAAATAATAAGATTCCCTCCCAAATTGATATTTTTATACTTGTAATGGGATAGCAGTTAGTTAATAGCGGATGAGCGGATGAAAAACTATGCAAATTTGACCATCGGAGTATGGCATGTTGTAGACTATCGGTCATACTATATTTCATGGAGAGGGTAGCATGTGAAAGTCTCGAATTTGATTCTTGTTAACTACGTTGTTAGTAATAATTTGGTGTATGTTTAAAAAAGAGGGCTACCTCTGATGTATAGCCTGTAATATGACTCGATTTATTAGTAGCGTGTTTGATATTTGAAAAAAAAAATATTATGCAAATTTAACCTTAAATAATAAAAAAAAGTGGCTTATGAAATTTATTAAAGAGTACAATTATTAAATTACGTTTGCAACTTAGAAGTTAACCTTATTTTATTCACTAACTTCTACTTTAGTTAAATTTTTGGGATAATGAAAAAAAACTCCCCATGTTTATATCTAATATACAAAAAACTCCCTGTCTTTTTTTTTTAGACAAAAAAATCCTCATGTTATATTTCTGTTAACATTTTTCTCATTCTGTCTATTTTTTCTGTTAAACTAACAGTTTAAGGATCAAAATGTAACTTTTATGGGATCTTTTTACAAAACTGAAGAACTGAAGGACCAAAATGTAAATTTCCCTCTACTTCCTTGAACCCAGCCAGCCGACCGCCGCCGCCATTTGTTCTTAGGTCACCGAAAATGCTATTTTCTGGTGACAAGGTATACATCAACGGAAAGCCCACATTGCAAAGAGTGTAGATCTGTGATCATATTCGTCGTACATGGTCGAATCTGGCCGGAAAATGCCTAGAAAGCTTCAGTCGCGGGTCGCGACTTTCTCTCTCTAATTTCAGTCCGACCAGTTCTAAACTTCCAAATCCAGTTACCAATCAACACAAACTCTATATCAAATTGAAGCTTAAGAAGAGAAGAATCAAGATCTACCTTCAAAATGGATAGAAAACCGCCGGAGCTCGCCGGATAATCAAGAAAATCAGTTCGGCCATTTGAACGTGATTTTCGTTCCGGCCACAGATCGACAACAAGACTTACTTCATTTGAAAGCTCTCGTCGACAGGAGTCCAGATCTGCCCTCAAAACCTCCGTC
>CATIWJ010279812.1:0-12458 GCA_949640765.1 Croton laevigatus | reverse complement strand
TTTAACTTCGGAGGTTCAGCGGATTTCTCCGCGATCCTTCCGAATCCGTGTGCCCGGTCTGCACCATCTTTATCTACAACTGTCAAATATTATGTCTATAATCGATTTCCACATTCCTCTATTTACAATCTGTGTATAATTTACATTTTTCGTCATTCTTTCCTTTTTACTTACCTTTTGTTTACCATTTGTTTACTCTTTACTTATCATACTTATAACTTGTTTACTTTTCGTTTACAATGGTTTACTACATTTATGATTTCTTACATTTTGTTTATCATTCGATTACTATACTTATAATTGGTTCATTTCTAGTTTCCTACTAGTTTACTATGTTTATAATCTATTTACTTATTGTTTATCATTGGTTTATTATGCTTAAAATTCATTTATTTTCCCGTTTACAACACATTTCCTTCCTTAACCTTTCCTATTACGAACTCCTTCTACCTTTCTTTCTATGGATCATTTAGCATTTCAGACATTATGAATTTCGGGGCGTTACACCTTTCCTTTGTCTTTGGCTCTAGTCTCCAAATGACCTATAACCATATACATTTTTAGTTTCTATTAAAAATATTCTCAAACCCTAACTTTTCTTTTTTAGGGTTTCCTATTACACTATAAATCTTAACTAAATCTATGCCTTTTTTACCATTTCTAACAATATCAATGAGAAATCTACTTATTTTCATAAACCCTAATTAACATTCAAGTCTTACCTCTAAATCCAAGTCTTCCTTGAGATTTCTTAACACTATATCTTGAAGAATCTTGCTTAAATGAGGATAGATGAGCTGGTTAGGGTTGATAAAATAAGGAGTTGAAGTTGTTGATGGTAGGAGTGGAAAAGAGGAAAGTTTGAGAGAAGGGGAGAAGGGAGGAGACAGCAAAAGGGAGGGAAAAGAAGGAAAGAAAAATGAAGATGTTAGTGGAAAGTTCTAAGCCTTAGGAGGGGAAGATTTTTTTTAGTGTTTAGGCCACTTGACTAAGATTGATGTATGGGCCTTGGCCCAAATTTCTAAACTATTCTTCCTTTCTTTTCCCTTTTTTTTTGTTAATGTCAAGCCCATCATCATATCTAGCCCAACAATTTCTAAAATCTCAATCCAATACCATTAATTCAATAACATAAAATTACCTCAAATCAAATCGATGCTAGCACGATTTTCGAGGTTGACTCTGACGCTTCTACACCTCGGAACCCGAAATTCCTATAAATACATCATTAATTATGACAACTCAAGAAATGCTAACTAGCGAATGAACGGGATGTTACAATCTACCCACCTTATAAAAGGGCTTTGTCCTCGAAGCTTACTAGTTAGCGAACAATTGAGGGTATCGCTCATGCATCATTGACTCGCGTTCCCAGGTAGCTTCCTCAACCTTGTGATTCTGCCATAGTATCTTAACCAAAGGGATCTCTTTGTTCCATAGCTTTTTAGTTTCCTTGGCCAAGATCTCCATAGGCTCTTCTTCATAGGACAAATTCAAATCTAGCTCGATGCTCTCTGGTGGAAGTACATGCGAAGGATCTGATCTGTATCGTCTCAACATCGATACATGGAAGACATTATGAACTCTATCTAGATCTGAAGGTAAAGCTAAGTGATAGGCTACTGGACCAATACGCTCAGTGATTTTGTATTGCCCAATGAACCTAGGGCTCAACTTACCCTTTTTTTTATACCTCATAACTTTCTTCCATAGAGACACTTTAAGAAACACCTTGTCGCCAACCTTGTAGCTAATATCTTTTCGCTTCAAGTCCGCATGGGACTTCTGACGATCTGACGCTTCCTTCAGTCTAGCTTGAATAATCTTGATCTTCTTCTCCGTATCCTTAACCAAATCCGGACCAATCATCTTATACTTGTTGAGTTTTGTCTAATAAATAGGAGTGCGACACTTCCTACCATATAATGCCTCGTAAGGTGCCATCTTGATACTCGACTGGCAATTGTTATTGTAGGCAGATTCTGCTAATAGCAAGTACTTATCCCAACTTCCTTCTAGATCCATCACACAAGCTCTAAGCATATCTTTTAAGATCTGGATCACCCTTTCCGACTGACCATCCGTCTGAGGATGAAATGTTGTACTGAATTGTAGCTTTGTGCCCAAAGCTTCTTGCAAACTTCCCTAGAAATTCAACATAAACCTTGGATCTCTGTCTGATATAATGGACAATGGTATCCGGTGTAATAGGACTATCTCTCTGACATATATCTCTGCTAACTTGTCCACTAAGTAGTCCATGCGTATAGGTAGAAAGTGAGCAGACTTGGTGAGTCTATCCACTACTACCCATACCGTATCATGTTTATTTCGAGTCAAGGGGAGACCCGAAACAAAATCCATGTTTACCCGGTCCCATTTCCATATTGGTATACTGATCGGCTGTAGCAACCCTGATGGAAACTGATGTTCGGCTTTCACCTTCTGACAGTTTAAACACTTAGACACGTAAGTGTTGACGTTCCTCTTCATTCCTGGCCACCAGTAACTCTTCTTCAAGTCCAAGTACATCTTAGTACTACCTGGGTGCATGGAAAATGGACTGCTGTGAGCTTCTCTCATGACTGCTTATCTTACATTGCTCGTTCTTGGCACCACTATCCGATCTTTGAAACATGGGTTTCAGCTATTTCTGGCGATAACCGATATTTCTCAATCTTCCCTTTTTAAACTTGCTTCATCCACTTTTGCACTTGAGAAACTTTCTATTGAGCTTCAGCTATCTCTTCTAACAACATGGGTTTAGCTTGCATCTCTGCTAAGCATGCCTCTTCATTCTCTACTAGTACTTGTACCCTCATCACCTTCAATGCTTATATCATCTTTTCTGCTAAGTGCATCAGCTACAACATTAGCTTTCCCACGATGATAGTTGATGGTGTAGTCAAAGTCTGCTAGTAACTGAACCCATCTTCTGTTGACGCAAGTTAAGATCTTTCTATCCTGGTAGATACTTCAAGTTCTTGTGGTGATCTGGCATCTCTCACCATACAATTAATGCCTCAATGTCTTGAATGCCAACACAATAGCAGCCAACTCCAAATCGTGTGTTGGGTAGTTCCTTTCATGCAGCTTCAGCTGTCGAGAAGCATATGCAACCACTTTCCCTTCTTGCATCAACACGCATCCCAAACCAATGTGTGATGCATCGCTATATAAAGCATACTCCTTCCCCGATACTGGTTGTGTAAAAACTGGAGCATTTGTCAACTTTTCTTTTAATATCTCAAAACTTCTTTGACAAGCATCGTTCCACTGAAACTTCACATCTTTCTAAAGCAGCTTGGTCATTGGGGCAGCTATAACAGAGAAACCCTTAACAAATCTTCTATAATAACCTGCTAACCCTAAGAAACTCCTCACTTCTGTTACCGATCTCGAAGGCTTCCAATCCATTATAGCTTCTATCTTCTTCGGGTCTATAACACCCCTTCTAGGCCTTATAGAAGACCCTGAAGAAGTGCTACGTTCTGGTACTGGAGCGGTATTATACATTTATATGCTAGTTATTTAGGTAGGCTTATATTTCATACATGGACTTTATTAATTACTTAGTCAAATTTTAACCTTATTTTTACGAAAATTTTGCCAGAGTTCTGCCTAGGAATGAACAGTCTGTAAAAAGTAACATCGACTAAATGAATACTCCCTGCGACTATACACTAGGATCCTGCAAAGAAAAAGTCCCAAACACTTTGGCAATATGTCCTTATACCCTCGCTCCTCATATAAACCGAAAATAAACACTTCTATAACCATTGGCAACAACTCAGCTCAAATCGCATAATTAAAAAGTTACTAAGTACATCCTCATATTTATCTAGGAGTACTATTATTATTTATATACATGCCACTGCTAATATTCTATTACAAAATTAAAAGGACCTTATACGCTGCTTGAGTTGCTGGTGATCTGATACTGGAATTTACTAATTCTTCGTCTGCTAACCTGCGAGTTACAGGAAATAACTCGCTGAGCACTAATGTCCAGTGGGTACCTTAACTTATAAAAGTAAGTTATTAAATAAGCAGTAAGAGTAATAAATGTAAAATAATAAAACCAAGTAGCAAAATACTTTTGAAACGGAACAGGTGAACATGTAAATAAATGAAAACATTTATCAGTTTAATACTTTGATCACTGTGCTCTACTGGTCATTCAGCTGAACTCGGGATAAGGTAATACAATACAATAGGATCCAATATTGGTCACATATTCAATAATCACAGTACCGTAGTACTGGAACCACTGAACAGTTTCCATATCAGATAACAATATAATAACTCATCGGGTGCTTTGCAACACTTCGACTATACTCGTCGGATGCCTTGCAGCACTCTGACTATATCCATAAGTGGCACCAATTCATACAATAATATCCATACCAATATACTGCGGACCGCTTTTACGATAATACATATGACGCGTCATACCCTTATCACCTAGTTCGACTCAAACCAAGTAGAGCTTTATACTTTTACTGCATGTAATTCATACATCAATACTTGTATAAGACATTTAGTTACCATATAACAATACTTTAGGCATACTTTAGAAAATTACCAAATAAATAGTAACCAAAATTTACCAAATAAATAGTATTTTGCAAAATGAATAGTATTTTGGTGAATTTGGACAACTTGAGAGAGATAGCTTATAACCCAATGAAGGTTCCCTTAGGCACCCAAATTGTGTCATATGCATCCTTTTAAGTGTCCATAGGTCACTTACACTTTATAGATTAAAGATTTAGAATATTTAGCTTTGAAATACATATAGTGCAAATTAGCAATTTTTGGTTCTCTTTTTAAGGACCATTCGGCCCAATGTTTATGCACTAAGGAGGGAGTGCATTTTTTTCTTATAAAAATTACTTTTAGATACCTTATCATATATTAGGAAGATAGGAGAAAACCTTGTATCAAAATTCATTGTAGATATTTTATAAAAATTCATCAAAGTTTCTTGCAAAACTTGACAATTTTTGCATACTTTGTCTAAATAATTTTCCTTGAACACTAACTAGCATATTAGGGGTTTATATTTGTAAATACATGAGAAAACACATAAGAACATGGCATTTGAATACCAAGGCCATTCGGCCATAACAAGAAAAACAAAGAGAAATTGGAATTTTCCATAAGTTAAGGTACCAAACCTTATTTCTAAGCCTTTCAATGATCTTCTCCAAGCTTTTCTTCTTGTTTCCCTACATGAATCACATGTTTATTTAGTACCCTAGAACCCTAGGTTATAAGAACATAAGCCTATATGGCAATTTCTATTGAAATTCCTAGTTACATAAGCTTAAAACACCATTTTCCATCATTTCTTAACTTCATCTTCAACCTCCCACATAAACTCTAACTTTCCCATTTTCTTACCATTCTAGGGTTCATGAGATAGATGAAGAAATCAATGATTTGATCCCATATATTTGTTTAATTTTACCTAAGAATGAAAAACTAAGATAGAAATTACAAAATTCAAGTATGGAATACAAGACTTACCTTGAAAATTGGTTCCTTCTTCTTCTTGTCTCTTTGGCTGAACCTCTCTCTCAAAATGGGAGTGTTTCTTGTTCTTTTCTTAAGCCTTAAGTCCCTTTTATATGTTAGAAATTAATTTGTTTTTGTTTTATTTAATTTCTTAAATTTTGGTTGGTTAGATTTGCTTTGTCATCAAAATGGGTGGCTAGGATTAAATCCTTCCACCTCTTCTAATTTTCCTAACCTAAGTGGTGCCTTAAGTTACCACAAATGCTTACTAACCATTTCCTTTTTGGAAAAATGACAAAAATGCCCTTATAGAAAAACCCGATATATCTTTCAAACCGCGCGTTTTTCAAAAATTCTGTGTCTCTCTGTTGCGACCAATAAACTCCCGAGATTTCATATTTGACATCAATTTTAGGTAGTATCAAGACCCTACGCAACTTTTTACAAAATTACGCTTAGTTCCCTAACACCTCCTCTGGAGCTCATCGAGCCCCATTGAGCTTCTTTGGCCTATCCTTGATTTCGAACACGCTGGTTGCCTTTCCAAAACCTTTATTTATCATACATCGTCCATTATTTACATTATTTACAGTCGCTTTATAGGGTTTCCCAGACTATTGCCCGATCTCGGTGCCCTGTTGGGTCCCGGGTCGTGCGTGTGCTTAGCACTTGCATAGGATTCTTGAAAAATGGACGTTACAGGGTCAACTCTAATACCTTCTATCGACATTATGTGTCCTAGGAAGATCACCTCATTTAGCCAAAACTCTCACTTACTGAGTTTGGCGTACAACTGTCATTCCCTCAAAGTCTGCAGTACGATGCGAAGATGCTGCTCATGCTCTTTCTCATTCATCAAATACACCAAGATGTCGTCGATGAAAACCACTACAAACTGACCTAATTACTGATGAAAAACCTAGTTCATCAGATCCATGAATACCGTTGGGGCATTTGTTAACCTGAATGGCATCCATAACGAGTACGAAATGCCATCTTGGGTATGTCTTCCTCCTTGATCCCCAACTGATAGTATCCTGATCATAAATCTATCTTCAAGAATACTCAGAAGGGGATACTTGTTCTTGATGTTCAACTTGTTCAGCTGTCTATAATTTACATACAACCTCAACAATCCATCCTTCTTCTTCACAAAAAACACTGGTGCTCCCCATGGAGACACACTCGGTCTAATAAACCCCTTGTCAAGCAACTCTTGTAGTTAAACCTTTAACTCTTTCAATTCTGCCGGTGCCCTCCGGTATGGAGCTGTCGAAACTGGTCCAGCGTTAATTAATAATCAATTAACTGAACGTGTTAGGGGATTCAAAATCCAGGCACTATTTTTATCTCTGTCTGTTATTCTCTGTTGTCTTGTGTTCTGAAGTGAGTACGATTGTTTGCTTTCGTTTATTATTTTTAATTAATTAATTCAAACGCTAAATTGTCGGCTAGATAATATGAAGAGAGTTAGTACTAGTAATCGTTAGTCCCTGTGGGATACAACACTCGGTACTCCGGTAGCTATACTACGGAATGATAGGTGCACTTGCCTAACGGTCTGGGGCGTAGTCGCTCGGATTCATATCAAATACATCCGAAAATTCACATACAACTGGTATCCCTCAAACTCCATCATCAATCTTCTTCACTTCTAGTGCACAGACCAAGTAGGCTTCGCAACCCTTCTGAATCAAGTGTCTTACTGCCACTGCTGATATCACGTTATGCTGATAATCCGGTCGCTTCCCTACAACAATTACTTCTTTATCCTCCGGCGTCTTTAAAGTTACTCTTTTCTTCGCACAATCGACTAAGGCTTTATGCTTATATAGCCAATCCATCCCTAGGATGAAATCAAACTCTCTAAAGGGTAGCTCCATTAAATTCCTAAGAAAAATCTCACCATGAATCTCTATTAGGCAATCCTTAACAACCTTGTTGGTCACTACCCCATCATCCAAAAGAGTTGTCACTAATATCCCAGACTCCACATATTCTACTGACAACCCCTTGACACTATCCCCAAGTATGCAAATATAGGAGTGGGTCGAACCCGGATCAATCAAAGTATAAATAGATCTACCAGACATAGAAAATGTACCAACAATGACATCTGGGGCATCCTTATCTTCTCTAGTCTTCGTAGCATACACCCTGGCTGGAGCACTGGTTCTAGGGAGATCAACAGTCTCAAATTGAGTCCTCTGCTGACTAGGGTTACCACGACCTCTACCTCAACCTCTACCGGCTGGTTGCTGAGAATGCTCTGTCTGAGCTGGGGTCTCACTCTGTAGTCTCAGGCACTGACGCTTCATGTGACCCTCTTGGCAACACTCCCAACAAACATTATCATTGGTCTGGTACCAACACTCCCCTAGGTGCTTGTGTCTATATGTGTCACAGGTAGGATAAGGGTGGTAATCTCCTGTACTGCCTGCTGCTGAATTGACTCCTCGAGCTCTACCTCCGCGGTTACCTCTACCAGAACCTCCCAAGGCTCCTGGTGTACTAGCTAATGACCCTCTGGCATTTCCTCTGCCTTGGCTCTGACCTCTGGATTGGGTCGAACTGCCACCTCTGAATCTCTTCCTGGAGGACTGACCTCCTCCAAAACTCTGAGTCTGATCTCACTTCTGTTGCGCCCTCTGATGCCTATTTCTCTAGTTCATCTACACTCTGTCAACCTCGAGTGCTCAGGATAATAGCTTGGAGAACTCCGTAAATCCCATAGCCACTAGCTGTACTTGTAACTCGTCATTCAACCCATTCAAAAACTTATGGCATCTTTCTTCTTCCGTCTCTACAATCTTCCTTCCATACTTACTAAGGCGGGTGAACTCTTTCTCATACTCAGTAACTGTCATCCTTCCTTGCCTGAGGTGGATAAACTCATCTTGCTTGGTGTTCAGATACGACACTGTGATGTAGTGCTTCCTGAACTCACTCTCAAAGAATGCCCAGGTTCACTATACGGGCGTGACACGCTGCTGAATAATGTCCCACCAATTATACGCCTCGCTGGCTAGGAGTGATGTAGCATATATCACTCGGTCTTCAGGAGCACATCTCAGGTGATCTAGTGCTCACTTAGTACTGTCTAGCCAGTACTTAGCTTCCTCAGCTCCTTTCTCGAGTCCAGATTTGAACTCCTTAGCCCCGTACTTATGAAGCTTGTCAATAGAAAGGGCGTCGATCTCTGTCTACTACCACCGCAGGGGCTCTCTCTGCCATTTGTTGAAAAGCTTCCGCCATCCGTCGCAGATACTCGCCTGGGTCAGGGATTCCGACCCTAGGCAAAGCTGGTGCTGGTGCTGGTGCTGGCACAGGTTGCACATGAGGCTCTTGAGCTCTACCAAAACTTGGGACTGAGGTGCGTGAGTCCACCTCATCCAGAACCACTCTCTAATATTTTACCTCTTCAGACATCGCTACAATAAGAAGAATAAACAATAGCAGCCAATCTCAGCACAACATATACTTTAGACAAACCTTATATGGCATGTACACAAATCTTTAACTAGAACACATGCATTAAAAGCCTACCAGTCTAATTACTACTTAACATTCAAAATACATCCCATATCATTATACCAAAATTCCACTGCCTACTACTACCCTAACTACTCTCCAACTCTTACATTCCTCACAATACTCACTACCTCTATACTAATCAACTTCTCGAAATTGCGCCTACCACTAAAGCCTTTCTTCCCGTTATCTTATTCTAGCTCCTCAATTCTAATTCTCTGGGACTAATCCTCTCATCCTCACATTTTAACTACTATGGGATATTCCATTTTTATTGGTATGGCCACTTCCAACATAACCCATATATCCCCCTATGACGTTCTTTCCTATGACACCTTCTCACTCTGACTAACACTCCTAGAACTCTTCTTGATCGACCATTACCTTTATCTTTTTCTTCTCAAATAGACTACTCAAGTTACTACTAATATCTATCACTGGGATTTTGATTTTATCCTGTACCTTAATCTGTCATTTTATCTAAGTAAACATAATCAAACAGTAACACTTAACACTTTATTTACTATTTCCTAATCATTCCTATTCTCAACTTATACCTATATGTCATGCTCTCCAAGTCGATTCAATTTATCTAACTCCCAAAAATGACTAAACTGATGCTTTGATACCAAAAATTGTAACACCCCTTATAAGCTTACCAAAGTAGACCTATAAAAGGTCTATACGAGCAAAACACTCCTTCTAGTCCCACGTGTGAGTCTAAAAGAAGCACTACTATTTCTTGGTTTTCGAGTCGGTTACCAACTCATACTTCTTATACATAAACAAAAGCAATCACATCATTATCATGTCTGTTAAGCATGCTACCAACATCACAACTAATTAACTTCCAGTAGTACACATAAACCATTATAATTACAAGTGTCCCAATATTCAAAAGAATATAATTACATAACCACAATCATTCCTAAGTGATTCATATACATGCCAGATCTAAATATAACAAAATAATCTAAAATCAATACCAAAAGAATATGTTGCTGAGCTGAGAATAACCGGCTGCGACTGACGACCTGGCTTTGCTACTTCTTTCAACCTACAAGTTTAAAAAGATAAACTCACTGAGCAAACTTTGCTCAGTGGATGGTTTAACCGAAGTTGGAAAACAATAATTATATAAAAGCAATTTAAAGCATTTAATTAAGACAATAGTTAGTATTCGTAAGAAAATCAAATAAGTATGATTTGAAAATCATCAAAACATTCATATAACGAACATTTTAGCTCTAGTGGCACTCAGAAGAACTCGACGATAAGAATCGGGGTCCTATGCATATCCCGTATAGCCATTTATAGACTAATACGCCGATACCATAGGTTATATATTCTCATTCTTATCCGATTCCAACACGTATTCCGTATAGCCATTTATAGACTATAACGCCAATACGGTTTTCACATATCATATCATCATTCGTATCAATATTATATCATTTCCGCGGTTTTAACCTCACAATGCATCATATTCTTATCACTAGCGTTCTAAAGCGAGCCACATGAGCATTAAACCAATTAAACATTCATAATACAAATACAATTACATTCTCATCATTTGAATCTCATTCTCAATCAATTCTCATACTTAATTCCCTCATATCCAATACTCATTATCATGTATAAATATTGAGTTTCAAGAACAAATCTCATTTCTTTTAAATTCCATAAAATTCATTTGAAAATCTTTCTGAAAAGTCGTGACCTTCGCGAGCGTGAGGCCTTCCTTGCTTGTTACCATCTCAAGCGCGGCCTCCACAGGGTATGTGATGGTCGCGGACGCGCTAGAAAAATAGGCATTCGCGGTTGCGACGACCACAGGGGGTGTGACGGTCGCGTTCGTGATAAATGCCACAATACCCTTCTGTTTCTCCACAAAGTAGTCACGAGCGTGACAACCACACCAAGGCGTGATGGTAGCGAGCGCGACACCTATGTGTCCAGACAGGTTTTCTTACATTTTTCAAACCAATTCATAGACATAAATTTCAAAACATAGTTCACATCAAATACATTTAATAAGACTTATTTCAATAGTAAAACCAAGGAAAGCATAGCGTTATTCAATCCATATCAAATTTAGCACAAATATCCAAATTTCAAGGAAATCAAAAATCAAATCTTAAATAAAAATTAGGTTAAAGCATCAAAACTCAAATTATTGAGCTTTTCCAAGCTCAAGCAAGCTCCTTTCCTTTGCCTTTGGCTCTAGTCTCCAAATGACCTATAACCATATACATTTTTAGTTTCTATTAAAAATATTCTCAAACCCTAACTTTTCTTTTTTAGGGTTTCCTATTACACTATAAATCTTAACTAATCTATGCCTTTTTTACCATTTTTAACATTATCAATGAGAAATCTACTTATTTTCATAAACCCTAACTAACATTCAAGTCTTACCTCTAAATCCAAGTCTTCCTTAAGATTTCTTAACACTATATCTTGAAAAATCTTGCTTAAATAAGGATGGATGAGTCGGCTAGGGTTGATAAAATAAGGAGTTGAAGTTGTTGATGGTAGGAGTGGAAAAGAGGAAAGTTTGAGAGAATGGGAGAAAGGAGGAGACGACAAAAAGGGAGGGAAAAGAAGGAAAGAAAAATGAAGATGTTAGTGGAAAGTTCTAAGCCTTAGGAGGGGAAGATTTTTTTTAGTGTTTAGGCCACTTGACTATGATTGATGTATAGGCCTTGGCCCAAATTTCTAAACTATTCTTCCTTACTTTTCCCTTTTTTTTTTTTTTTTTGTTAATGCCAAGCCCATCATCATATCTAACCCAATTATTTCTAAAATCTCAATCTAATACCATTAATTCAATAACATAAAATTACCTCAAATCAAATCGATGCTAGCACGATTTTCGAGGTTGACTCCAACGCTCCTACTCCTTGGGACCCGGAATTCCTATAAAGACATCATTAGCTACGACAACTCAAGAAATACTAACTAGTGAATGAACGGGATGTTTCAAAGTCATTACGCAATCTTCTTTGGAGAATGATTTTCTGAGCTATCCGATTCAAAGTAATAATATGAGCAACAAAATGATCTAAATCGATCATCAATAAAGAACACAATTTTTTCTCATGGAATGTTTTGGGAGTATCTTCCTTTTTTTTTTTTTTTTTGATACTAAAGTGAATGAAAGAACACAATTTTCATAGATCATACTAAGTTATTTATAGGCACACTTTTCAAAAATTTCCTTAATAGCACCTCTCAAATCTTCTTAATTACACCAATCTTTATACATTTTTTTTTAAAATATTATTATCTTTCCATAATTGTAGACTTGATTAATTTATTAATTTAATTTTTTCTTAATGGTACAGGTTTATTTTCAAATTTCAATAAATCTTCTCAAATTTCCTTAAATATTTCATAAAATTTCC
>CATIWJ010279800.1:0-13801 GCA_949640765.1 Croton laevigatus | reverse complement strand
ATCACTTACCCGTCAATTGCATTGGTGACCGACAACCAAGGTTTGTTTCCATTGATTTTTCCTCATTTAACTTCAATCATTTTAATGCAATCTTTTTAGTTTTAATTGTTGATTTTTCTTCTTTTAATATATTTCAGTAATTATTCACAAAATCCCCTCCTTTTTAGCTTTTTGCTTTCCTATCTAACGAATACCGTTGCTATTAATCTATACAAAATTCCCTGTGGCATCGACTCTTGCTTACCCTTGCTATATTCCTATAGTTGGTAGCTTGAATTTAATTTGGGTGCAGACGATAGTATCGCCAAAAACACAACCAAATCTCATAACGCAAATTAATTTCTCTCTAGGGCCGTTAGTATGGATACGTTCCTCTTTCCTTTCTCTTCAATTTGGAATAGACATTATGAGATTTAGTTGTGTTTTCTCAATTTCATTTTTCTAGAGAGAAATTAGTTTGCGTCTTCTATTTTTCAGCTATGCTGTTATTTTTCAACCGAAAATTAGCAAGTTCTTTGCTAATTTTCTTTGATTTTCTGGCCACCACTGTAATGGTGGTGGGGTAGTGATGATGAAGAAGAGAGAGGCAGAAAGTGGTGGTGATGGGGGTGGTGTGGTGATGATGATAAAAAAGAAAAATGAATAAATTTAGAAGAATGAAGGAAATATAAATTTTTTTTTTTTGCTTAACCCCTTTCAAAACGATGTCGTTTTGTAGCTTGCACGTCCATTAATGCGCCTTTCGTTAGTTTGTTATACACGCGCCGCTAGATCTGTTAAATAAAGGGTCTGTGTATAACTTTTTATAAGTTTAAGGGTTTAATATTGCTATTAGTTCGCCGAGGGGCCTTATGTAAAAAATTGGTAAAGTTTGAGGGCCTCGAAATGCATTACGAAGCCCTTCACGCGCTCACCGTTTGTTTAAATTACACGTGTTTTTAACTCTGTCAAATAAGGGCTTCGTGTAATTCACATAGATAGTTTAGGGATTTAATATTACTATTACTTTGCCGATGGGACTTAAGTAAAAATATTCTAAAGTTTAAGGGCTCGGAAATGCTTTTGGCCGATAAGGGAGGGTAAGCTTTACTCTTGTTACCTTTATGTATCCTCTTGCTAAATAGGGTAAGGGTACCCTCAAACCAAACAAGCTGTTAAACCAGGTATAGAACGAATCGATTAAAAATATTTTAAAAACTAATTGGGCCAAAAGAGATGTTATTCGGCCAATAATCGGTTGAAAATTTTCGGATCGAAGTAGCCAATTATCACAACACAATTAGACAGTTGTTTTATCATTTTATTTGGCTACTGCTTACTTTTGTCATTTCAATATTCATTCTCACAAAAGAACAAACCCAACCCTAATTTTCCCTCTTTCTCTCTTGCACGCCGTCCCCTGTGTGCAACCATTGAAACTTTTTTTTTTTTTTTAACATAAGCAGTTTTTACTCACACATCCAACACACGCACCCAGATCTGTAGAGAGGGGGCGGTACAACTTGTACCTTGGGTCTCAAGGCAAGCATCTTGACCATTTTAAACCATCATGCCCTAAGTACCACTCGAACCTGGATCTTCAGGTAAAAGGCCAAAGTCTTAACCACTTGGACTAACCCTTTGGTGACACCATTGAAACTTCTTAGAAAATACCCTTCTTATTTCATTCATTATCATAGTTTCTATCTCTGCTTGTCACCTCCATCTCAGACTTGATCTCTATAACCATTAGCTCTAAGGGGGCATTTGGTTGGGGTAATCAGGAAAAAGAAATGAATGAAACCCTTTGTGGTTGTTTGTTTGGCCTTTTTAATCATTCCTTTATCTATTTTTAGTTTTGCCTTTCCCCCAATTCTCCCAAATTGATTTCTCAACCCCCCAAGGGTTTCCTATTCCCTTTCCCTTTCTCATTCCCTAACCAAGTATAATAATAATAATAATAATAGTAATAATAAATATTATTAATAATAAATAATAAATAAAAATAATAATAGTAATTAATAATAATAATAATAAATAAAAATAAATAAATAATAAATAATAATAATAATAATAAATAAACAAATAATAATAATAATAAAATTAATAATAAATAATAATAATAAATAATTAATAATAATAAATAAACATAATAATTAATAATAAATAACTAAATAAATAATAATAATAATAATTTTGATTCCCTGATTCAAACCAAACAGTTACAATAGAAATTAGGGGTAAACCATTCCGTTTTTAGAATATAACCAAATAGGGAAAGATATTCTGATTCTCTATTTCCTTTCCTCTTGTTTTCCTTTCTTGATTCCATTTCGTTTCCCTTACGCGAACCAAATGCCCCTTAAATCTAAAGCTGCTCCACCTATACCTATCCATGTATCCGCCGCACCTGAGATGGAATCTTTATCAGATTTTATTGAAGAAGAAGAAGATCATGTTAGTATTGGTAAGCTCCTTTTTTCCTACTACGTCCTCTTCTTATCACAATATTTTCCAAATCTAATGATAACCCACCAACATCAATTGGTTTTTTATTAGGCACTGATCAACATAAGGCAGAACAAGAAGAGATTTCTTCAAGGCTTACTGAAACCGGCCATAAAAAGCTCGACGTTATGGATTCCCATCATGAGGAGGATAAGATTGAGTCTGCTGGAGTTTTAGAGGAGGAGCACATGTTTGATAAGGTACTCACCCCTGGCGATGTGGGCAAGTTAAATCGACTTGTAATACCAAGACAACACGCGGAAAAATATTTAGATTCATGGGTCGAAAACAGAGTTTTGAATGTGGAAGACAGTACTGGATACTCTTGGCGATTTCGCTACTACTGGAATACCAACCAGAGTTTTGTCATGACTATAGGTTGGGGTCGATTTGTGAAGAAAAGGAATCTCAAAGTTGGTGATGTTGTCTCGTTTCTGAGAGGAAAGGGTGACTCAGGAAAGTATCTTTTGTATATTGATTGATGCAGCTGAGCCAATGACCTCTCACAACATCCAACCTCTTCAGTTATCATCCAGTTCTAAGAAACTGCCTCTGATGCGGCAGCCATCAGTGGCAGAGATGGCTACCGACCACTTGCAGCCACAGCTAATGCCGCGGCAAGCAGTACCAGAAATAGCTACAGATCTCCATCTCCATTCGACGAGCCCCAACAGAAATGTGTATTATTAAAATAACAGAAATATGGAGTGGGTTTTTATAATCACCAATATGGTTCTAGAAATTCTGTTTGTGGTTTTGGATCAAATTGCTTGTCCTGGAAAGCCACAAGTTGCATTGACAGCTTTAGCTGTGTCTACTTTCGCCATTTTTGTTTCTCTATTTGAACTGTATACCAAGGCTAGAAAGCAAGGCATAATCGTCTTGATAAATCAGTTTCAGAATCCATCTTCAAGCTATACTTTCATTGATTTTGTGCTTTATGCCAATTCATTTTCTCAGCAATTGCATATGGTTACCATAGAAGCACATGCTGAGAATCCTGTCAACATTTTTATTGTATCTGTCATCTTCATAATATGCCTTGCGTCTTCCAAACACACCAAGGATTCACATGAAACGCCAATTTCGGGAACCTCGTAAATTGAAAAATCCTTGGAAAATACTGATTTATGTACCTTTTATAACTAATTAAAAGAGAAACAAACAGAAATAATGGCATGCACAAAAATAGTTTCGTCAAAGCCATCCTTTTTTGGCACATTATCATGTAGAGAAACTTCCTACAACAATTATACAAGTTTCAAAATACACTTTAATCATTTTTCAAGAAGCCTCAAATGGTACTTGAACAGTAGGACCTGAATCTCTTTCTCCATCCCTGCATTAGCAGATTAACGCCTTGTTCTCTTAGAATGGTGTCATCAAATGGTTCCTCTACATATCATTATCAATAATGTCATGCATCATCTGTATTGGAATGAGCCCTTCCGTTCTGATTGCATTCTTATCTGGATCTGGACTAATAAAAACCAGCGTTGGCAAACCTCGAACCTGTACCATGTTTTTTAAAATCCAAATTCAATATAATCTTTCTGGGAGATTCTTTTTTTTTTTTTTTTTCTGCTTATGCAATGGAAACTGGAAAATGGCAAATTCTGATACATTTAACAAGAAAACCATCATCTAGTATATGAAAAGTTTATTAAAAGCTTTTCAGTTATCATATTCATAAAACTGTGAGATATGACACAAAATGAGGTAGTAAATGTGACAGATATTTGGAAATTACCTGCATGTCTTGGGCAAATTCATACTCTTCATCAGTATCAACCTTCACAATAATGGCATTGCTTTCATATTCCACAGCAAGCTGCAGAATTATCCTTTAAATCATAGGTATCCATAAAATTAAATCAACCTAACATTACATATGAGTAATTACTCAACTTTGAAGCATAGATACGTCCCTTTTCTCATTCAGTCCGTTATAGTAACCAAGATATTGTCCCCTAAACTCAACTTAAAACTTTAAAGCACAGAAATGCTTAATTTCTATGAATCTCAGTACTTGGAGTGATCAGTTTATGCATTCATGTGGCAAAATAGCAAAGATATGAATATGATTAAAAAAGAATTAAAATTTGAAATCCTAACGGTGTTAAAAACAATTGTATGGTGACCTTAAACTTGCACCTACGTCTAAGTCTAATTAAAGCATTTGCCAAATTAGGGCGGTAGATTCTGCAAATAGTTCCAAAAAACTTGCAGGGTAAAGGAATTTTGATACTCTCACATGGCAGCTTCTGCCTTAATGAAACACACAAACAAGATAATAGAAATTCTTATGCAAATCACAACCACATGACCTTACTGGTTTCAATTCCAAAATTCCATGTTTAACATGAGAGATTCCGAAGAACTAGGCAAGCAAATCAGGAAAATAGAAATAAATCAAATCCCTTCAGAAAATAAAAACTTGGGCATACCATTTCAAGTTCTTGGGCCATCAAAATACAAGGGCCACACCAAGTTGCATAAAAATCAATGATAATTGGCACATTTCTTTCTCCCCTTACAAGCTCCTGTATCTCCTCTGCTGACTTCTTTTTCTGCCACTCAGAAATAACCCACTGGGTGAATTAAATTCAGAATTCCAAACCAAAAATCATTCAATTAACTTTCTTTTTTCTCACGCATTTCATCAAACACCAAACTTACAAAATATTAAGATACTATAAATCCACCCGAAAAACGAAAAATGAAAAATGAAAAAACCCAAAGCCAAAGCATACCACAAGATAGTCTTCTCTAATATACTTCCCCAATGGAGGTCTGCAAAGCAGTCTTCTTGGGTGAGTAGAGAGTGAAAAGGTTCTGTTTTGGGTTGTGTTTGGAGTAGAAAAAACGGAGAATTCTTTATGGGTTTTTAAAGAACTAAGAGGAAAAGAAATAGAAGATGATGGGGAAGCAAGAGATGCAAAGTTGAAGGAGAAAAGTGTTATCTTGTTTTGGGTAGGTGTGAAAGAATGGAGTGTAGCCATTTGAAGAGAAAGAAAGAAAAAGAGTGAGCTTTGGTAGTGAGGGTTTAGGAGAGATTTTGCAGATAGGAATTTGGAATTTGCGTGTTTGGTAACTGTTTGTTGATGTACTAGTAGGGGAATTGGGTTATCTGTATCCGGCTTGTCAGTTTCTTGTCGTTGGCTTTGGTGTTGTCGTTTGCTTGAAAATGAAGATTAACTCCAAAATATTGGAACAATTAATTGGTAACAAAAATTATCCAAAAATATTGAAGGGCAAAGGAGCAGCGCAGTGGTTAAAATGTAAAAATCTGTTTTATGACTTTGAGATTCGATTCTCATAATTCCATTCCCTATTATAAATATGTAAAAAAAATTTGCAAAATATTTGAAGTTTTTTTTTAGTTGAATTACAACAAAGTTGAAGAAAAAGACAAAATATTAGAACAATCCTTTAATTCTTGAATTTTTTTTAAAAATATCTGTAAAATTATATATTTTGATTTTTCTACAGTTATTTTAATAGAAAAATAGCTGAAATGATCAAATTGTCCTATAAATTTAAAACATAGGTGTAAATTTGTTGGCTTAAAAAACTATATGGAGATTTTTATAATTTTTATAAAACTTTAGGGAGATTTTTATAAATTTTTCTAAAATATATATATATCTGTGTTATTCACCGGTGTGTTTTTTTAACATTACCGTTATTAAATATAAAAATAAATGACAATAATTTAAAAGAAATGAAATATAAATTTATTAAATCAATATGTCTACATGAACAAAAGAATCGAAATGTATTATACATAATAAGGAAAAATGAGAAATTTCAACAGCCAATAAAATTAACTGTGAAACTAATAAAATCCATCGAATCCTCAATTAAAAGCAAGCATCAAGAACGCAGCAGTAACATAATCCAGCAAAACTGTAATGTCAAACATGAAAATAAAACAATCAATTAATTAAATGTTAATTTTATATATAGTTATAATTTCATTAATTAATTTTGAAGGAGAAAGAGAGAGAGACTTACAATCCTCTGCAACATCCACCTCTATAAGTAGTTTTTGTTGGGGGAAATAGAGGCTGTTGTTCAGGATGATGAACACTATCTTTCAAAGGGTAACCGATTGGAGGAGGAGGTGCAACATAAGGACCTTTCAATTCAACGGCGGTGGTGGTTGATGTGTTGGAGGATACACCTCAGTTGGTGCTGGTGGAGGATATACCTCTACTACAACAACAAAAAATTAAAATAAAATTTATTCCAACTCAAATTAATGAAAAATACTTGTTAATTATGAAAATTTCAAGAGAAAATGAAAATTACGAAATTATTTTTCTGAGCTTCTCTCTATTTTATTTATTTATTTTTTTTAACGAAATAATTGCTTTGAACCGAAGCCCAAAAGAAATTGTTAGGACGTGAAATTGGGTAGCCCACCACACAATTAGCTGACCTCTAACTTCAGAGAAGTCCGGTTAAACTGCTTGTTGGGCCTAGTATGGCTGAGACGGCACCGTTTCGTAACCGACGACCTGCTAACATCAGTAAACTGGCAAACGTCTAACGAACTTGGAATCTCTCCATTAGTGGCTAAACCAAGTTTGGCTTTTTCCATTATTTTCCACAAGTTTAGATAGCAATTTATTCCACTTTGCATTACGTACTTAGCAAGTTCAAAGACTGAGTAAAATCCATAGCTACAATTTATTGAAATTTCCACTTAAAAGACAAAACTTTCAACATCAATGGGACCTTTGAATTTATAGTAGCTCAAATTTCCACAAACGTAGTAATCATGGAATGCTTCTTGAAGCTCCAAAGACCGAGAAAGATTATGTTCATACATTCATAGTCTTTCAGTTTATGGAACCAACAACCCCATCAACATTAGATTTATCATTACAACAAAGCTCAATGAGAAATACTACTTTTATACTTGCTCTTCTGTTCTTTCTGAGCATCACTGGTCTTCATCTCTGCATTGAAAGCTTCAATGGAGAGTGCATCCATAGTGAGAGAGAGGCGCTTTTGAAGTTCAAGCATGATCTTACTGATCCGTCCAACCGGCTCGCATCTTGGAATGAGGATGGAGACTGCTGCAAATGGTATGGCATTGTCTGCCATAACTTAACCGGACATGTCCTTGAGCTCCATCTTAGTCAATATGGTTATGAATCTTATGAAGACTTAGAGAAATCAGCATTTGGAGGTAAGGTTAGTGAATCTTTGCTCGATTTGAAGCATTTGGAATATCTGAATCTCAGGTACAGTAATTTTGGAGGAACGCCACTTCCCAAGTTTTTTGGTTCTATGAGTAGTTTAAGATACCTTAACCTCAGAAATGCTGGATTTGGGGGTATGATTCCTTCTCAACTTGGAAATCTCTCAAATTTACAGCACCTTAATCTTGATGCTTGTGATTCTGATGCTTCTTCATATTTGTATGCAAAGAATTTGCATTGGCTTAGTGGTCTGCCTCTGAAATATCTTGATTTAAGTTGTACAAATCTTAGTCAAGTCTCTGATTGGTCCAATGTGATCAATACCCTTCCTTCTTTGTTAGAACTATCATTTTATTCGTGTAGTCTTCCTAATGTTCCTCCGCTCCCAAAAGTCAACTATTCTTCTCTTTCCATCCTTGACTTGTCTTATAATGGATTCCAAGACTCAGTTTTTGATCTTGTTCAAAACCTGACTTCACTTCGTGAACTTTATCTAAGTGACAATAATTTTTCTTCAATTCCTCATTGGTTATTCAGTTTTAGGCATCTTGAAATACTTTATCTTGGAGAAAACCAATTGCGAGGAAAATTTCCAAGTAATATTGGTAACCTTACTTCTCTTGTTGGTCTTGGCTTATCTTTGAATAACTTTGTTGGAAAAATTCCTAAATCATTCAAAAATCTTTGCAATTTAAGGTTTATAAATTTTAGGGGAAACAAAATAGCCCAAGAGATAAATGGCATATTTGACATTTTGTTTCCTTGCATCTCAAATGTGCTAGTGGAGTTAGATTTGGGAGGTTGTGAACTATCTGGTTATATCCCCAATTATATTGGACAATTCAAAAATCTAATCTACCTTCACCTATCACATAATTATATCAGTGGCCCAATTCCTATCTCAATAGGAAATTTGAAATCCTTGCAATTTTTATTTCTCCTCCAAAATAATCTAAATGGAACTCTCCCTAAAAGTTTTGGTGGTCTTGCAGAGTTGGAATTAGCTGATTTTTCGTACAATGCTTTGGTTGGCAATATTCGGGAAATTCACTTTGAGAACCTCAATAATTTGATATTATTTTTTGCTTCTGATAATAAACTTAGGCTTAAGGTTAGTCCCGATTGGAAACCTCCACCCAATCTTACTCAAGTGGATTTTGGAAGCTGGAAAGTAGGTCCTGAATTTCCTTCTTGGATTCAAGCACTAAATTACAATTTTAATTATCTAAATTTATCAAATACGGAAATTGCTGGCCCAATTCCTACTTGGTTTTGGGACTTGCCTTTTGAGTTTTATTACTTAAATCTCTCTTACAATCAAATCCATGGAATGATTCCGAATAAACCAAGCGCTGAAGGGCAACCACCACCTATCAGTACAACTTCCATAAGTACAACTTCCATATCAGTTGTGGACTTAAGTTCAAATAATTTTCAAGGTCCGTTGCCATACGTCTTCTCAAATTTGGGAGGATTATATCTTTCCAATAATTCATTTTCAGGACCTCTATCAAAGTTCTTATGCCACAAAATGCACGAGCCAAGAACTCTGCGAGTTCTTGATATTGGAGATAATTTGTTATCTGGAGAAATACCAGATTGTTGGATGAAATGGAAAAATTTGGAAGTTTTGAATTTAAACAATAACCAGTTTAGTGGAAAGATTCCTTGGTCCATTGGAGCATTAACAAGGCTTAAGAGTTTGCACCTTCGCAATAATAACTTCTTGGGTGAAGTTCCATTGTCACTTAAGAATTGCGTAAATTTATCTACCCTTGACTTAGGTGAAAACCAGTTGGTTGGGAGCATTCCAACATGGATTGGGGAAGCATATCAAAGTATGGATTTTCTCAGCATTCGCACAAATAAATTTGATGGCTCCATACCTAAAAATCTTTGTTGGATGATTAATTTACGAATTTTGGATCTTTCTGATAACAATCTCTCTGGTTCTATACCAAAATGTCTCAACAATTTGAGTGCAATGGCAAGGGAGGGTGAATCCATAGATATGGGTTTCGGGGAAGTGTATTCTTTGGCTGATGGTTCATATTGGTCATTTGTTGATAGCTTGCCACTTGTCACGAAAGGGAAAATGTACACCTATTATGATAGAATTCTTAGATTTGTGATAGCTATTGATCTTTCCAAGAATAAGCTATCTGGACAGATTCCTGCTGAGATAACAAGTCTAGAAATGTTGAGATATTTGAATTTGTCTCATAATCTATTGTTTGGAAAAATTCCAGCAAATATAGGTGCTATGCAAACGCTAGAGGCAGTGGATCTCTCTCAAAATCAGTTGGTTGGTGAAATACCTCAAAGTTTGGCAAACTTGGCATTATTAAATCTGTTGAATGTGTCCTTCAACAATTTCAGTGGAAGGATTCCTTCAAGCACACAAATACAAAGCTTCCCTCCATCCAGTTTTGCAGGCAACGAAGAATTATGTGGTCCACCACTCATCAAGAACTGCAGCGGAGATGGTGAAGCACCAAGCACTGATACTGGAAGAGGAAATGATGATGATGATGATGATGATCATGGAATCAATTGGATGTACGTGAGCATAGCACTTGGATTTGTGGTGGGTTTCTGGGGTACTTTTGGTCCTTTGGCTTTCAACACACTCATATTCATTTTCGTGGAAAATCTGCGGGATAAAATTTAGATAAGGTGGCATCTTATGTGAATCTCTCTATTCATGTGCACTTGTATGGTTTCCCTCAGCTTCTGTGTTGAGTTCGGCACTTTTAGTATTAATCAGTAAGTTATGTGTTCTCTTTATAATTTTCATTATATAATCAATAGTATGATTTATTAGAAATTCCCCTAAATTCAGTTCAATCACAATCCAGGAACTGAAACCATCTTGCCAACTCTCTTGCTAAGTTAGGTGTTCACAGAACTAATCCTTCAATTGCTTCTTCTGCTTTATGTTCCATTTCAGCAACTGAAAAATTGCAAGAACAAGTTCAGTTCTTCTATATTTGCAAACTTCAATTCTTTTATGCGTACTACGGTAATATTGCTTTGGAATTTAACATGAAAGAATCAATTTCTTGAATTCTGAATTTGGTTATTTTGTCATATAAAGGTTTGGTTTATAAGAGATTTTGCAGATTGCACAAAAAGAAGTTCAGTCAACGTAGTTGCTAGTGAGGGTTTAGAAGATATTTTGCAGATAGGAATTTGGAATTTGGCGCGTTTGGTAACTGTTTGTGATGTACTAGTATGGGAATTGGGTTATCTGTATCCGGCTTGTTAGTCATTCTTGTCGTTTGCTTTGGTGTTGTCGTTTGCTTGTAAATGAAGATTAACTCGAAAATATTGGAACAATTAATTGGTAAAAAAAATTACTCAAAAATATTGAAGGGAGTAGCCTAATGGTTAAAACGTAAAAATCCATTTTATGACTTTGAGATTTCAGATTCGATTCTCATAATTCCATTCCCCATAAAAAGAAAAAAATTTGCAAAATATTTGAGTTTTTTTTAGAGTCAAAGGACAGTTAATAAAAACTCTTTAGAATAATAAATGAACCAAGTTTTGAATTTTTTTAATAAACAAATTAAGTTCGAATTTAGATGAAAAATTAATCAATTTGACATATTGGTCATGGGTCGATTATTAAATTTCTAGCATGAACTCTGAATTAAATTTGGTATATTTAAACTTATCAAACCAACTCTAAGTTATTTTAAAATAAAAGAGTTGAGATTGATTCAGCTTCCCAAACTAATTTGCATGACTGTCAATAAGATTTCTATGTTCAAATTGATTGAAAACCCATCGCATCTCTCCCTAGAGTAGTAAACTTGGTCCTCACGGGATTATTGTATTATCAAATGGGTGCTTTTTTGGAGACTCTGTTCTAATCATGAAAATAAAGCCATTATATTTTTAATATTTGAAAATAAAAACATAAATATAATATGTGAAAAAAATAATTGTATTTTTACAAAATAAACTGCATAAAGTTTAAACTATTTTTTATAAACAAAAGTTTATTAAAAAAATAACTAAAGTTCTATTTAAAAAAAAAAATCGTTAAGGACAATCCTATTACAATCTAAAAAAAAAGAGCAGCTTAGGAAGATCAAAAAGCAGCAAAGTTTATAAAAAATAATGAGTTTTTAAAATTTGAAGACCCTAAAAGCTCTGTGTAAATGTTCTGCTTGCACAGTCTCATCAACGAACCTAATAGATGCCGATACAAGCTGGTCGATTTACCGGCACCACTAAGAGAAAAACAAAATAAAATAAATATATATAAAAAAAAAATTGTCTATCCGGCGTGCTTTCTAACATTGCCATTATTAAATATAAAAATAAATGACAAAAATTTAAAAGAAATGAAATATAAATTTATTAAATCAATATGTCTACAAGAACAAAAGAATCGAAATATATTATACATAATAAGAAAAAATGAGAAATTTTAACAGCCAAAAAAATTAACTGTGAAACTAATAAAATCTATCGAATCCTCAATTAAAAGCAAGCATCAAGAACGCAGCAGCAACATAATCCAGCAAAACTGTAATGTCAAACATGAAAATAAAACAATCAATTAATTAATTAAATGTTAATTATAGTTATAATTTCATTAATTAATTTTGAAGGAGAAAGAGAGACTTACAATCCTCTGCAACATCCACCTCTATAAGTAGTTTTTGTTGGGGGAAATGGAGGCTGTTGAGGATGATGAACACCATCTTTCAAAGGGTAACCGACTGGAGGAGGAGGAGCAACATAAGGACCTTTAACGGTGGCCGGTGGTGGTTGATGTGGAGGAGGATACACCTCAGTTGGTGGTGGAGGATATACCTCTACTATGACATCAAAAAATTAAAATAAAATTTAGTCCAACTAAAATTAATGAAAAATACTTGTTAATTATGAAAATTTCAAAGACAAAATGAAATTTACGAAATAATTTTTCTAAGCTTTTCTCTCTCTCTTTTTTTACGAAATAATTGCTTTGAACTAAAGCCCAAAAGAAATTGTTATTGGGTAGCCCACCTCACAATTATCTGACCTCTAACTTCAGAGAAGTCCGGTTAAACTGCTTGTTGGGCCTAGTATGGCTGACACGGCACCGTTTCGTAACCGGGGACCTGCTAACATTAGTAAACTGGCAAACGTCCAACGAACTTGGAATCTCTCCATTACTGGCTAAACCAAGTTTGGCTTTCTCCATTATTTTCCACAAGTTTAGATAGCAATTTATTCCACTTTGCATTACGTACTTAGCAAGTTCAAAGACTGAGTAAAATCGATAGCTACAATTTATTGAAATTTCCACTTAAAAGAACAAAACTTTCAAGCTCAACGGGAAATTTGAGTTTTGGAAGTAGCTCAAATTTCCACAAACGTAGTAAACAAGGAATGCTTCTTGAAGCTCCATGACTGAGAATGTTTATGTTTATAAATTCATGGTCTTTCAGTTTATGGAACCAACAACCCCATCAACATTAGATTTATCATTACCACAAAGCTCAATGAGAAAAACTACTTTTATACTTGCTCTTCTGTTCTTTCTGAGCATCATTGCTCTTCGTCTCTGCAGTGAAAGCTTCAATGGAGGGTGCATCCATAGTGAGAGAGAGGCGCTTTTGAAGTTCAAGCATGATCTTACTGATCCGTCCAACCGGCTCGCATCTTGGAATGGAGACTGCTGTAAATGGTACGGCATTGTCTGCCATAACTTAACCGGACATGTCATTGAGCTACATCTTGGTCAATCCGATTATGAATCTCATGAATACTTAGAGGAATCAGCATTTGGAGGTAAGATTAGTGAATCTTTGCTCAATTTGAAGCATTTGGAATATTTGAATCTCAGGTACAGTAATTTTGGCGGAACGCCACTTCCCAAGTTTCTTGGTTCTATGAGAAGTTTAAGATACCTTAACCTTGGAAATGCAGGATTTGGGGGTATGATTCCTTCTCAACTTGGAAATCTCTCAAATTTGCAGCACCTTAATCTTGATGCTTGTGATTCTGATACTTCTTTATATTTGTATGCAAAGAATTTGCATTGGCTTAGTGGTCTGCCTTTGAAATATCTTGATTTAAGTTGTACAAATCTTAGTCAA
>CATIWJ010279787.1:0-13610 GCA_949640765.1 Croton laevigatus | reverse complement strand
AATTCAAAATATTGATTGTTCAAAAGAAAAAAAAAATAAAAAAAGAATTCAAAATGTATTGTATTTGTGATAATAGGGAAATTTCATAGAGCAGACTAATGATAGGCCTCTCAAATTTGGAGCATTTGGTATTTTAGAGTACAAAAATACTAAGAGCTATTATATATAAGGTCGAGAACGCACATAGATATATAATATATAATATATGCCATATCCTGCTAATTGAGTTGAGTATATACTAATGAGTAATTTGACAAACAAATTGAAAGGAAAAAACAAATAAATTAGTTTGTAAACAATTACTACCTCCGTTTTTTTCATTTCTTTACATTTCAAACAGCATGCTTAGGTTGAACTTTGGTGTTGATAGCTTGATGGGTTGGATTAGGTAGATTAAAGTATGTTTAGATTAGTTATAAAGTATAATTACTGTAGTTTAGTTATATATAAATAATATTTTAATCCACTTAACCCAACCCATTAAATTATCAACAACAAAGTTCAACCTAAACATGCTGTTTGAAATGTAAAGAAATGGAAAAAACGGAAGTAGTATATGCTAATTCAAATTCAACATTCCATCCCTATATACATTATCATGTTTAATACTCCTTTAAAGTAGAAAGAAATTATGTTATGAAGTGACTATTTGAGTCACTGTGTTTGTGATGCTACAAATAGAACCATTTTTATGTTAAAAAATGGTTTAGAGCCTAAAACAAAAAGCCTAAACTCTGCACAATTTCCGAGAGCTGAACATTTGGTGGTTGATATTATAGATCTCAACTACGTCTTTTTACATATCCTAGCAGGCCCTTTTCTGAGTCTCTTGAACTTGGCTTTAGTATCATTCTCTGTAAAGTCAAAATCAGAAATAGACAAAAAGAATTTGATAGAATACCAATATAGGAAGCTACTATGGATTACCTTCGGGTGTAATTCTTGTATCCTCTCTAATGTCTTCTCTTTCATCGTATCCAGTTCGTTTTGCAGAAACTGTGATAATTCCCTTCTTAACCTGTTGCTCTGGAGTCTCACATAATCCATTAAACGGTTTCATAAAGCAGAACCTGACATTACAAACACACAAATATGTATATCAACAAAAAATGCAATTGCTATAATATAAATTGTCATAATATGATCAAATAGCCTAACAACATTACAAAATCTAGTCATCATTCGTCTCAAAAAAATGGTTACAGATTCTATGTTTAAGCAATATTAAAGTTCAACGAGAATACCATTCTTTTGGTAAGTCCTTGCTGTCAAATTCAGAACTCAACACCCTCCACTTCCTACACTTATCACATTGGACCCATTCGTGGTCCGGCACATACAATACACCGCCCTTCTTCTGAAAGGGTTAAAGAACAATATCAGTAAATGAACATAAGAGTAAAGAACAATCTGACTAAAATGAACATAAAAGTAAAGAAAAATCTGAGTAAAACGAACATAAGAATACTGCAAAACCATTAAAGAGTGGCTTGAAACGTTGAAATAATTCTTGAAAGATTTTTTCCACAATTGAAATTGGAAGGTGCATGTACACATATAATTTAATTATATGCAAAGAATCCGGCTATTACAAAATGAGATTAAGGATTATTTCTATCATTTTGATTCACATGTCTATTTAACTTTTTTTTTTTAAAAAAAAATTTCTTTAATGGCACTTGAGTTTTCTATGTTTTAACATTCATATTTTTCATAGATTTTATTTTAGAAGAAATCCTTGCTTCATATGCCTTATACATAATATGAATAACAAAATCAAAGAATTTCAATACAATAATTACTTATGCCTATAGTCTTTGAAAATGAAAAATAGAACATCCAACCAAAATAATGGGGAACTATAATTTTAATCACTAATTTGCTAAAGAATTGCCTTAGTCGCTGCATTGTAATATGGACTACTGATATTGAACTTACGGTATGAAGAAAATATGTCCCTTACCAGTTCCACAGAATCATGATTCTTATCCCAATATTCATCTGCCTTCTGCCCAAGCCACTCTTCTAGCTCAGCATATGCTTCACAATCCTGAAACGCTTGCTTGTTGTTAAGCACCCGCACAGAGCCATTTCCGTTGTCCTGCGTCGAAAAATCAGAGGAATATGTACGGTATAATAAAAGATTGGCAGTTTTAAGGTATTCCAAAGGAAGTATTCCTCTTAAATTTGTAGATATCAATTATGAATTTATTTGTAAGAACTAGCTTTTAAACAAAAAGGACGCCAAATATATTATGAATATCTAACTATTTAATGCAGAACTTCTGAAAGAAAGGATTCTTTTTAAGGAAAAAAAAAAAAAAAGGTGATGCTAGAGAATTTAAGGAGTAAAAGAGTAGAATAAATATCTGGAATACACCTTCATACCATTAGTTCAGTCACATCTATCACGCCAATCACACCTCGACCCACATCTCCATTGTGTATCATGCCACCAACTCTTTTGAAAGCCTGCAAATAAAAAGAGAACTAAATTAACTGAATTACATATCAATGTTATCTTAGAGAAAAAGGAGTCCCACCTGCCCCAAGGAAAAGAAAAGGCAATTATAGCTTGATTGATATATTCTTATGAGCAACAAATAACACAACTTCCAATATACATTTTATGTCATGCTTATGTATCTTCTGAAAATAGGCAGAACTTGTATATCTCCATTTAGCTTGGTTACAGACTATGCTCCCCATAAGAGTCTATATATCATGTTGCACAGAATGTTATAGAAAAATCAACTGTGTAGAATATCATTTGGGTGTGTCACTGTGATGAGAATACATTTCAATTGATTTTATAATGTGCTTCAACTCAATACATAGCATCCATAGCTAGGCTTGGCCACAATTCTAGAACCTCCGGTTACAGTTCTAGAAATGTTGGAACCTTAACCGAACCGTCAACAAACGGTTCATTTACGGTTCTGGAACCTCCGGTTTATGGTTCCAATTACAGTTCTCCCACGGTTTTTCAAGGAACAATTCCAAATGGTTCTCTGCGGTTCTTCTCTCCAATATTTTAAGTGTTTTAAAATATTATTATAATGGTAAAAAAGTTGCCACCCTTTGAAAGCCCTAATGTTTTGTATTCCTAAACTCATTTTCTTGTGTTTTGTTGAGTCTAGAAAGCGAATATTTATATAACTCAAGTTTATTTGGCCTAAACTCATGGAACTATTTGGAACCCTACGGTTTAAACCTTCATTTCAACCAGTTCCAGCCGGTTATTGTTCCAAAATGGTTACGGTTCTAATTTTTATTGAACCAGAACCAAACCTTCCTTCAATGGTTATGGTTACGATTCATCAGGGTTTCGGTTTCTGACTGTTCCGAACAGATGGTTCAAATGGTTCAAACCTTAAAATGGCCAAGCCTATCCATAGCTACAGTTCCAATTTGATTAGAGTTCCACACGAGGTCAATGGACTATTAGCAAAAATAAGTAAATTAACTGGTGGAGTAAACTTGTCTTGCTATTTCAAACCGATGTTTCTTTACCATGCATTCTAACTCCTATCTGGTCCTTCCCTTTGAGTTCTTCAGGATACATGTGTACTATTCTATAAGTCTCAGTACTACCTGGGAAAGGTGAAAGTGGCTTTCATCTAAATTTAAGTTCAGGAGGATTATTTGGAGAGAGAGAGGAATTAAGTAGAAATGCAATAGCTATAGGTTATTTAAAGGACAAGTAGGCAAATGATTTAAAGAGCATATGGGAAAGAATAGAACTAAAGTGATATTCACTCCACTAGGATTTTGAAACAATGTAACGCTAATAGTTCAAAAAATTGAACTCCCTATCAAAGTATCATGCATGCAAGGACAATTCTAAGGCATAAATGAGAGAAGAAAAAATGCAACAAGCAGCAAGTGTAAAACCAATTCTAGAGTAGATGAAATGTGATTAAAAATCAAGAGAAAGAAACCCTCTGGTGAAGTTACAGACGTTGACAGGCCAAATCATATCATGAAGTAGAATCTGACCTCGATTAAACGACCGTGCCAATACAAAAAGATTCCACAATTTCTTTGCTCCCACTCAATTTGACAGCGACCGAGAGTTAAATTAACACATTTTCCAAGGATATTACCAGTTGCTTCATGAGTCTGACTCAATGATTTAGCCAACGGTCGACTTTTAACCTGTTGGAGTAATGCTATACAATAAACAATATTGCAAGAACTAAGAACACCACTTTTTAGAAAAGAAATGAGAATCAAGTGATTACCAGTGAACCTTGAACATATATCTTCATTCGTGGAACTAAAAATATGACTTCTAGATATGACCTAAGTGAGTAATCTAGGGGCACCTGAAGACAAAACAAATACATGATGAGATATACCATAATTAGAAAATGAGGGCCCTGCATGTATTAATATCCAAACACTATGTTATACTATAATAGAAAGTGGATGCACAAATGAATTATATGGTAGCCAAGTTGAACTAGAAAATTTCATAATTGATAGTTCCTAGATATTGAAGAAACAAGATATGCTAGTGAGAAATTTAAGAATACTGATTATGCATCTTTTGATTGACAAGCATAAGATGTCCAAATTACCCGTTAAATTATCTATGTTTATGCTACTAATCATATACTAATTTTTCCCGGATTTGACAAATACTACTTCATCCATGCAAATGTTATTCGGAAGAATCCACCTTCTCATCTATAAGTAGCTATGGCCGTGTACAAGAAGAACTTACAAATATCCAATCAAGTTGAACTTATTGAACATAAAAAACCTTATCCCAGTTGAACATGAAAACAATATAAAAGAAGTCATGAAATATCATTCAATACTTAGGTATCCAGATACTTTTCTGTTTATGCCCAAAAAAAAAAAAAAAAGAGAAAGTCCAACCTTTCGACTCATTTGGCCTGGACGAGACCTGACCCTTTTAGAACGGATGGATATATCACCCTGGTGAAAGGAACTCCCACCAGCCAGTCCAGCAGTCCACTCCAGGCAACAATCTGAACCCCAGTTATCTAAGTTCCATATGTATATTTGAGTCCCCGTCTTTTTTCCACAAAACAAGCCTGTTTTTTCACCAATCAAATACTTATCAAATGGTGAAAATTCCTTGATAGCTTTCAAGTTTTGCTTTGCTAAATCTTCAGACTGGACTTTTGTGTCCACTTCCATAAGCTGTCCTTTTCTGCAGTAGCTGACAATGGGAATCTCTAGATTCTGCAGAATCATTTTAATTAAGATGCTAATAAGTATAACACATATTGAAGACAGAGAATGGATAAAATGGGCCATATTTTGAGCTTACGTCTTTGCCTTCATTTAGTGATTGTGAGAGGAAGGCTATAGATCTAGATTTAGCCGTCTGAGTGAGAACAAGAGCATCCCTCCCAAGCCTCATTGCCCCAGTCTAAGAAATTGGCATCAAGAAAACCAATAGGCACAATGAAAAAGATAGAACAATGAAATTACTAAAACTAATTTCCACCTAAAAGATAATCGGACAGATTCAGGCATCTTGAACATTAAATAGTTTGCATACCATTACTAAAACTAATTTCCACCTAAAAGATAATTGGACAGATTCAGGCATCTTCAACATTAAATAGTTTGCATACCATATATTACCCCAGTTCACAACATTACAGTCATCCTACTAAAGGGAATAGAAAGCACCTTAGAAATGATGGCAGACAAACAGATAATGACAAAGGCTACCTTAAATCCAACACCAAATCTTCCTATGTGGTCCACATCATTGGTATCTGATTGCTTGTGGCCCAAACATGTCATTCTCACAACCTCCTGATGGGTCATTCCACTGCCATCATCAATGACAGACAACATAGGAATGTTTTTGCCAGCTCTTTTTGAATATATGATCTCAATAGATATATCCAGTCTGAAAAACACAAACTACAAGTAAAAAGCATATCTTTGAAAGCAACAGAGTTCAAGAAAGTGCTGTACGTTACTGATTAAATGCACAACACTAAAAGACAGGAAATTTTTGCGATCATATTAGTAACATAAGAGTGCTATATCATAGTAAGATATCCAACAAAGTGAAAAAAGTGAGGTGAGACTTGCAACATTGTAAGACAATGAATGTTCAACCCCAAATAATGGAGCATAATTTCAACAAAGTTACAAAATTATTGGAGATCCAGTTTGGCTTTACATCTAATATAACAACATTACATGGGATTTGCATAACCAATCTCAGCTAGTTTGGAATTAAGGCTTATTTGTAGTGTTATTGCAAGTGCCATAGTACTAAATGACAAGGTGTTTTAAGAATTTCTCCAAAAATCAATGCAACACTGAAGTGCCAAAAAAAAAAAATGAAAATTAATTCAACCTACCTACTTGCCTGTGCATCTCTAGAATTATCAACAAGCTCAGCTACTGCACCAAAAATCCATCCAGAATGTATTTGACCAAGAGTTTGCAAGTAACTTGGGTGTGCTCGCACATGATTTTCCACAAATGATGGTTCTTTTTTAACCTCATGAGATTGATGTCTTCTTGTTGGCTCATCATAACGATGATCACCAATTGACTGCAGAAACTTAACATGTTGCATATTGTTATCTTCATTGTTACATTGGCCCCTCCCTTCCATACATACATCTTTCCTGGCAAAATTCCGCTCAATATTGCAAGAAGGTGACATGTTGCTGCTATTAGCACAAGTATCAGATGGATCCAAGCTTCGTTGGGGGCATGCTTCATTCGTATCCACATCTATATATGGAAGAATTAGAGATATGTGATAAAGTTGTTTGTCACTTTCAAAACAAAAATAATATCACTCGAAATTAGAATCACTGAAAAACTTAATATAATAAATAAAGAATTACATTCAAACTTCATCCCCACCAAGATAAAAGAAAAACCTCTGTAAATGCAATCAAAATGATACCTGATTCACACTGTTTTTGAGCACTATATTTGTATATGACTCTAACATGACTAAAATCAGAGGCGTTTTCAGGAGGAAGTATATAGTGCCCTTCTGCAATTCCAACCTGTAAAAGATACAATGTAAATGCTTCCAAATATATACTCCAAAGAAAAATCTTTAATCTTCATCCAAAATCTAAGTTTTAGAATTCCAACTCTCATAGTATCTTGAAAAAAAGCAAAATAAAAAGAAAAATGAAAAGAGAAATCACTTTAAAATGTCCGCTAAATAAATGATACGGGAAATGAAGATTTATTACACATATACAAAAAGTTCATATCTTTTTCCAAATTATTAAGGTAGATACAACAAAATAGAGAGAATATAAATAAGGGTGAATCTTGAATACCATATCACCAGTCAGAACTTAGAAATTAAGAAAGAGAAAAGAAAAGCCAACATTAAGCAATTCAAGGTGGAAAAAGAAAGGAAAGAGCAAAGAATGTAAGGAAGTACTTTACCAAGTCTTTTTGCTTAATATGTTTCAAAAATCTACCCCACTCTTTTTCGTCACGAGAACACTCAGGAGCAGGGTGTAAAAGGAATTGAGGTAGATCATGACTAATATTTAAGTTGGGGTCAGACCTCCGAACAATGTCCATTAAATTCCATCGCTGAGGCCTAGCAGGACAAGTAAGTCATACAAAGTCAAAGAAATATAGGATGCAAGAACCAAGTTTATCAATCCTTTGCAAGATTAGTAGTTATAAAAAAATTACAAGAACTTATGTATATTGGCTAAAGAAGATGAAGAAGTCTAATATGCGATTGCACTGCTGGTTGGACCTCAGTTCTCATGGTATAAATGGAATACTGTTATGCTAAGCATCAAAGAACAAAATTAGTAAATCTATGGTTTTTGCTTGTTCAATTGGTCATGCTACAATGATTAGTAGAACATAATCTTAGTTGATCTCTGTCCTCATTGGTTTTTAGTGGGATTAGCTCATTGTTTTAATGAGTATTTGACTCACCACCTATGCAATATATATTTTCAACCCAAAGGAACGTTAAGAAAAACAAAATCAACATATAGCAGGGCACCTACTATGCATATACTTGGATGAGGTTCAAAACTTCCCATACTAATATTGTGCCGATAGGAGCTGCTTTAATTAATCATCACAACCAATTACATTACTATGAAATCCACGGACAAAAATTAGAGAACATGTGCCTACACTTTTCGAGGAGGGTTTGAGCATCGTGTCCGACATATAAGCTTTTCATCCTTCATCAGAAAAATAAAATGTTTATAACCTTCTGCAAAAGACAAAATTTGACAATGATGATAAAATAAAAAGAACATCAAAAAGCTTTAGGATACACAAGTATGAAAACATGTGTCTGTAATATATCACACAAATCTGGTTTAAATTTTGTTAAACAATAACTCTTAATAATGTCAAAAAATTTTTAGGTTCAATCTGCCAACAAATCATGAACAATATTCTCTGTCATAATTAGCATGTAATGTAATACAGCAAGCATTAGTAAGAGGATAAAAATTGACCTTCATACAGACTTTTCTTGGATTTCCTTGGCAGATCTCCCATTTTAAAGACCTATAAAAAGAACCAAAGATCAGTCATACAATTACAGGAAGACAAGTACTGAAACAGTTGACTGTTCCACTAGATGACATGCTGACAAGCCTATGATGTCCCTTCAAGCTCCATTTATGTTTTCTAGCATTAGTTTCAGGGAACAAGGAAAGGAACAAAATCGACACACCCAAGGAGCTACTAGAACACATGGATAAAGAGGACCCGCAAACCTAATGTAAGCGAGGTCCATGGACCTTATAGGCTAATCTAGCAAGTTCTGTTTAACTGATGCAGAATAAAAACACACACATTCAAGGCCCATAGGCACCAACAACATGTATATTTTTTCTGGCAATTAGTTAGAGAAACAGAAAATGGAAAACAATCAGAACCAAACGAAAAAAGGATTTAATGCTTAAAACCAATGTGCTAATGAGAAACAGTGGTATAAATATTTTAACGTCCTTTAAACAAGATACCAAGTAACATGAGTTTTTTCAATCAAGGAGAAATAAAAATCTAAGTCACATGGAAAGATTAATTCCCATTCCAGAGTTCTCATTCTCAATAGCAGAGCAATACTTTATTACATGTTCTATCATTTAATATACTTTCAAATAAAACAATAACCCAATCTCAACCATTCACTCTACAAAAGGAAAATATAATCACACATTCAATATTCAGTAAGCTACAATACAATTACATTGTATAAATCTCTTCATAATATTAAAAAAAATCATGTAACATAATCAATTACGATGTTAGTTGAATAAACAGAGAATCATAAAACAATTTTCCCAAACGACTTGGAATTAACCAAAAAAACCACTAAAGGGATATAATATGCTAGTGGACAAAATTTAAATTAACATGTAACACAGTAATGCAGCAAACCCTAAGTCCAGCAAATTCGCAGAAAAAAAAAAACACTAATACAATAACACGAACTTGGACAGCAAGAAGAACATTCAAAGCAAAAAAAGTTCATATAAACACAATGAGTTAATGCAAATAAATAATGTACATTGAAAATCCTAAAATCTAGAAATTCAAATTAGTTACCGTATACAAGTTTTTTCAACATCCAGTGGAAGTAAAAATTTAACCTAAAAGTAGATTTATTATAAAATGAATATAGAGAAAGAAGCAGAGTAGAGTCCGAAGCAAGCCTTACGACGGAGGACAGAGCGGCTGTGGTAGTGCGGTCGGGGAGGAATCTACAACAGGTCTTTGCTCTGCTCTAGCAAACTGAAGATAATACTAACTAAGTTGGGAGAAGAAACGAATTGACGCGACGTCTGTCTGTCTTTTCATATGCTGCATGATATTACCCATATTCTTTGAATTTAAACTCTTCGGTACTCTTTTACGTATTTGCCCTTCTAATTATTTGAGTCGAGTCGGCCAAAGAACCAGTCCGGTCAAATGTTTGTGACTCGATTAACTTTTTATTTTCGGTTTCGGTCTGACCAATTGCAGAAGCCAATCCCTTTGCCGCCGTTTAAGAAGGGTTTAGGGGAGGGTTTTAATAGAGATTGAGATTGATTGAATTGGGGAAAAGAAGATTAACACAAAGATGGAAATCGATTTGGGGAAAATTCCTTTTGGCATGGATTTTCATCCTCAAGAACACATCGTGGCTGCTGCTCTCATCACCGGCCACCTTCATCTGTTAGATTATTTTCTTTGGCTTTCTTCATTTTTCTTTTCTTAATTGTCTAATCTCACCTTTTTCTCCCACTTCTTGCTGCAGATACCGATTCAGTGCGGATTCTGTATCACAAAGGTACTAACTTTTAAGCTAAAACAACATTTTAGTCCTTTTTATAGCATGCCCACTTGGTTTTTGTTTGTAAAAAAATATGCATAATTGAATGTTTTCATTGAAGGTTATTGGAAGTTCAAGCACATAGTGAGTCTTGTAGAGCTGTTCGGTTTATCAATGGTGGACAAGGTAGCAATTCTTACTTCTATTTTTTAAAAAGTTAATGTGGTTGCTGCTACTTTTTGTTGCATTTTTCTGAGAAGCATTTTGGGTTCAGCGCTATTGACTGCTTCAAGTGATCGCTCGATTCTAGCTACGGATGTGGAAACTGGTTCCCCAATTGCTCGGGTTGAAAATGCTCATGAGTAAGCCTGTTTAATATGTTTCTCATAACTTAGCTTCATAATTTGCTCTTCTATGACTGTATACTTATTTATTACTGTGTAGGGATGCCATTTTTAGTTTGATCAATCTCACTGAATCAACAGTTGCTACCGGGGATGATCAAGGATGTATTAAGGTTGGTGCATTTTGTTTTGTTCTGTTTTTTTTAATTTTTTTCCCCTTTTAAATGTCCTCATTTCCATTGCACTGCGGCTGTTTTTTCTTCATTGCAGGTTTGGGATACAAGGCAACGTTCTTGCTGCAATTCTTTTAGTGCTCATGAAGACTATGTTTCCGATATGACTTTTGCAAATGATTCTATGAAACTCCTAGCAACAAGGTACTCAAATAATGTGAAACTTCTCGTTTTCTTTTTTGGGTTAATTTCACATGGACTAGCGTTCATATTCAAATCTCTTAGCCCCACAAAGCTCACTGGTGGTTTTATCCGCTTCTAATGTCAAAATGTTTTTGTTATCTTTTGGAGCCTTAATATGTTTTTTCACCACATTTCTGATTTTATCTCTTGTTGACACATTGATGCATGCTAGCAGCCCATTTGTTACCCCCAGTATCTAAATGTAATTTGCATTGTTTTTATTCCCATATATTTGTTTTCACTTTGATATAATTTAAGACGAGGCTCTAAGAAGTTCTCTTTTGCAATGTTTTTAGTGGGGATGGGACTCTTTCCGTTTGCAACCTTCGAAGCAATAAAGTAAGGGTTTATCTTTTAGTTAAATAACATATTGGGGAATCAATTGTGGTGTTTTAACATTATTAATTTCTTTGGAGTTAATGATAGGTCCAAGCTCGGTCTGAATTTTCTGAGGAAGAGCTATTATCTGTTGCTATTATGAAGGTAGCATTTTAACTAAACTCCATGTTTTGTGCTTCTCGTGTTCTTTCTATTTTGTAAGCTCGATTTTTCATGGGTAATAACTTTATTGGAAAACTCTAGATTTTCTTGTCTTAATGTTAACAATAATTTTTTTAAATATAAAAATTCTCTAACCATATATATATATATTTTATAATCTTGTAAATTGAAAACTCTTTTTTTTTTTTTTAAATTAATTTTCAAGATTGTACCCAAAAAAAAAAAAGAGTCTTGTAGAAGAGTAATTTTCTTAAAAAAATTGAAGCCATGGATAGATTGCACATTTACAGCTTGGGAGAAGGGAATGAATTTAAACTGTTAATCATCCAAGGCCTTCATTCGAAGTGTTATTCACCCTTGACATGGTGAATGATGCTCAGATTGATCGCTTCCACTGCTGATTTTTACTTTTGGGTGTATTGCATTTCCATTCATCTAATCAACCAGTAGTAATTCAGTAAATTGTAATCACTTTTATCGCTATAATATCATTGTAAAGGTATTGGCCAAAAAGATTTTTTTCGCCAGTGTAGCTCTGACACACCTCTACATTCTAATTTATAGCTTTCTTTTGTCAGAACGGTCGAAAGGTTATTTGTGGATCACAAAATGGCACACTATTATTGTATTCATGGGGATTTTTCAAGGACTGCAGGTAGTCTCATACTCATTGAGAATGATGAAACCCAGAAACTGAAAAAGCACATTTCAGAATAGACTAGAATGTTTATGAAATATGTTGTTTTCAGTTAATCTGTCTATCTCTCTCAAAATTTTTAGCGTTGCACATATTTATTGCTCTCTGCAATTTCCTGATTTTGATTTCAGTGATCGCTTTACTGGTCTTTCACCAAATTCTATTGACTCTTTGTTGAAGGTGAGTAGATGAAGTTTGTATGAACTTGAGATTTTATCTACACTTTAACCATCCTGTATTTCATGGAATTATATAACCCTTTATGTTTTAGTTAGACGAAGACAGGCTCATTACTGGATCTGAGAATGGAATCATCAGGTTTGCATTTTTTTCATCTCAATGTCTGAATTATACTTGTTTTATTTTCCCTTAATTTATTTATTTGTTCATTCATTTTAGTCTGGTAGGCATATTACCCAACAGGGTTATTCAACCACTTGCTGAGCATTCAGAGTATCCCATTGAGCGCCTTGGTATGGGTTTATACATCTCTTTCGAACATATGAATCACTGACCACAAATGATATGCTTGCCTCAAATCACCGTATTTGTTGTTGTAATTAGACACTATAGTTAAAACAGGCAATATTGACGTATATTTTGTTTGGCCTTGTAGGTTTTTCTCATGACCGAAAGTTTCTTGGCAGTATATCACATGATCAGATATTAAAGGTGAATGAAAATCGCTTTGTGTGTGTGTGCGTGTGCACATTCATCTCAAGTGTCCTCCTAACTAAACTGTGATTTCATATTTGTTCAGCTTTGGGATCTAGATAGTTTATTACTAAGTTGTGGAGATGCTCAAGAGGAAAAAGCTGCAGTGACTGACAGTGATAGTGATGAAATGGATGTTGATGTTAACCCTCCCAAGTCTAAGAAAGGTATGTTGTATTTTCTTCTCTGGACATATGGAATAACCATCCTTTAGGGTGTGAAGCTTTTGAGTGAAATGTTGATCTTCAATCCTAACATATTGTTAGGTAAATGACTCTTTATGTTGCAGATAGTGCTGCTACATTGTCACTTTCTTAAAATCCTATCGACTTATTGTGATAATATTTGTTGATCAAACTGTTTCGTGAAAAAAAGCTTAGTCTTTTGAGTGCTTTAAATCAAATATGGATTAATCTTCAAATGTTTGTTGATCAAACTGTTTCTTGAAAACATAATTTGTCTCTTCTGCAATTAGTTTAAACATCATCTATCTTTTCAGGAGGCAAGCGGAAAAATGGGCAAACTGAGAGTAGTACGAGTAATTTTTTCGCAGACTTGTAGACATGTGGATGTGATTTTGCAGTTTTGCTTTTGCTTTGATATATTATCCCCTGCCTTGTACCTTAAAGACCTGAAGGAACTTAAACATAGTTTGG